>MPGH01000047.1:67371-247963 GCA_001937105.1 Colletotrichum chlorophyti | reverse complement strand
TATTTTAAAGCTGGAATGGAACGGTTGAAGAGGGACTGAGGACACAGGTTATATATATAAGGCAATGGGGTATCTGGGATGAAGCAGGTTCACAAGCTAGACGGGATGCGAGTCGAGTTGCAGATGGTTATATTACTTGCAGACAGAAAGGCACGTACCATTTTCAAATACCGGTACGTAGTTGGCAACCAGGTTAGTATTCACGTTGGGTTTCTAGTGTCAAAATCTGTAATCGCAACAGTGGGGGATCCCGCTTGTCAGTCAGCAGCGGGTCAGTCGTCAGGGGGAAGAATTCCGCACGAGGTGGATAGAGAGGAATAAAAAATTAAAGAGTTATCTGGTTACTCGGGGAGATGTTGCTTAATCCGGAACTGGGAAGAGGGATTTTCTCCGTCCACCTCGGTTGGGCCGAGCTGACCTTATTTGATGCTCTTCGAGTTTTTTTTAGTTTTTTTTGGTTTTTTTTATTTCTTTCTCTTCTTCTGATATGTCTTTGTTTGGGTGGCCAAGTCACCAGTTGTCAATTTAGATAACGATCAAGAGTATTATGAAAATCGAGCTTTGGTTAACACTATTCCATGTTTCCATCATCTATTGTACTCGACCAACCACTGTTGCTAGAAATTCATCGTGACTCCCATCAATTGGAGAGTCCAAGTCATGACATCACTGGTGAGGTATTGGGTGGGAACCGCATCAGAGTGACATCTTCCGCTGCCGACCACCAACAGCAGGCTGGTTACGCCTGACTACTTGAGGTACTGTACTATGTACAGAGGTTGGAGCACCTACGTGCTCGGCCCTCGCAAAACAACGGGAACCACAACCGAGGCACGGAGTCAACGGTCGGCGGGTAGCAGCATCCATTGACCACCTCGTCACTGGCTTGGATGATCACGGCATCGGGCATCTTAGTAATTTATCATGCGCTACGACTCCGAGAAGGGAATGAAA
Source organism: Colletotrichum chlorophyti (assembly GCA_001937105.1). Classification (NCBI taxonomy): domain Eukaryota; kingdom Fungi; phylum Ascomycota; class Sordariomycetes; order Glomerellales; family Glomerellaceae; genus Colletotrichum; species Colletotrichum chlorophyti. The sequence continues at coordinate 247,009 of MPGH01000047.1, read as the reverse complement.
GTCTCACCGACTCTTGAGCAACCCGGGCTTCCCGGGCTTTCCGGGTTTTCAATCTTCCCGCTCAAGGACGTCAGGAGAAAACATAAACAGGACCCGTATCCACCAGGGCCGAGACACAGATCGAACTAGGCCGAAAGTGGGAATCTTCTAGTCGGCGGGGTTCGCGGAGCGGAGCGCTAAACCTCTTCCAGATCCTCATCCCGTCCCAGGGCACCGGGTCGATCAAAGCTGTCGTCAACAATTCCAAATCACCACTTCGTCTCCCATGTTTTACAGTATGTACATCGCAGGACTGAGAGGGCGTCTTCGTGGCCTAGAAAACAACATCCGTGAAACTCGTTTCTAGACTAACGTAAACGATCATCCAGTGTTCAAACAGAAAATCACAGAACTCACAGGAACTAACCCAGTATCAAACTAGCTTGCTCAACTGCACAACCCGAACAAGTACCCGTTCACGTTTAGCAAAGCACCATCATGTCATGCAACCTTATGTCAACCACATCACTCATCCCGGACCTAAGATCCTCAAAGCCGCCCACTCTGCCATTCCTTTCAGAAACCTTCCGGAAACCTCTCCCAGGAACCACGACCCCATCCCGCGGTTACCGACCTCGGCTCTGAAGCCCAGCAGCCTACTGTCGAGCTTGTTGATGCCAAATGTCGTCCCGCGTTCTGGGAAGAGACTCCTTTCGACCCAGTACGACCTCGCGAACCCGCTGCCGAACTCGGCTAGGTAACTCGTCATCTTGTATGCCCAGTACAGCTCAGAACCTTTGCACATGGCCGCCAGATTGCCGATATCCTTGATGACCCATGCTAGCTGACGCGCGGTCACCCCACGACACTTGATATTCCAGTGTGGCACGGGAAGTGCCAATATGCAGAGTATTCCGGACAGAATGCACATAATGACGCCCGTCCATGCCCTCCAGCGGTCTCCGAGCCAGTAGTCCCACATCGCCCTGCCGCACTCTACGGCGAAGCCTTTGGTGGCCTGGTTCGGTCCCGAGGAGATGTTGCGCATCACTCCCCAAATGAGGTTCTGGGTGTTGTCGGGAGTTTTTTGCTGCCATTCCAACAGTTGCTGAGGCTTTTCAACAGGATATTCTGGATCGTTGACATGCACATGTGTGGCACAGGCTTCCGCTTCTTGGTCAGTCTCGTTGTCAACTACGCGGATGGTGCTTTCCGTGTCGATTTCTCGCGCATCCCTGTTGGACTTCTGCACAGCCTCTGTGTTAGCTGCTTCATCGGGCTCTGCGTCCGCTTCTGGTCCAGTCATTCCTTTGGGCTCGTACGCCTCGTTGAAAACTTCTGGGGTTTCGTTGCCGAGCTCCCTTGCGGTCTCTGTGCCCACTTCCCGGACGGCTTGTACGTTGCGTTCTTGAGCCTCGATAGCAGGATCCGGCAAGCGTTCAGCAGCAGCTCCCATCTGCGTGCCCTCTTTTTGGACCGGTTCCGAGCCAACCTTCTGAACAACGATGGCGTCGGATTTCTGCGTCTCGTTCTCGGAATCCTGTCCAATAGCCACGCAGGGCTCCCGTGTTCTCTCTGCGCCGACTACTTCAATGACGGCCGTGTCAAGCTCCGCCGTTACGGTACCGGGGTTTTCAATAAGACGTTGCACAACCTCGTGGATCTGCCCGCCATTGACCTCGTGCAAAGCATCCGCATCAAGCCCCAGATTATCGAGCACTAGAGTTTCCATATGGGATCGCGATAGAGTCTCATTCTCGTGTTCTTGGGCCGTCTCCCCTCGGAAGAATATCCTACTTCCGCTGAGGGACTCCGTCGGCGTAACCCCCCTATCCGTACCGGAAGCACAACTGAAATCCCCGTTGCTGCCGTCGTCGCTGTCGCTGCCGCTGCTGCTTCTGTCTCGGCTGCCGTTGCTACCGTGTTTCTTGCGATACCCACCGCCCTCGGTGCCACTGTCGCTATCGACCTCGCTGCTGTCCTTTCCCACGCTGCCCGCCGACTTGCTTGGCGGGCCGCAGGTTTTATGGCAGGGACAAGGGCAGTCGTCAGGGCTTCTCGCGTCGTACGGCCCGTCTGGCTTTTTGAGCCCTGCCGCGGCCTGCCTTTGGTTCTCCTCGTCCTGCTCTACTAACAGGTTCGCAATCTGGTCGTATTGGTCCGCCAACTCCCTTTCCAAATCCGCAATCCGCCTCTGGAGCATCGTCTGACCCACCAGCGCCGCGATCCTATTATTCTCCGAGTTCTCGAATTCCCTCATCTTGAGTTCGTACGCTCTGTCACGCCCAGCAAGGTCTCTGAGGTGCTCCTCATCTCTTTCTTTTTCGATTTTGTTACGCGCTTCAACCCGCGCTTCCCATCGCCGATCGAACTCCTTCTCATAACGAGCTCGTTCTCTCTCTATTCGCCGCTTCAACCTTGCAAGTCTCTTTGCCTCGGCGTCTCGGCTCTCGTCGCCACCGTTTCCATCGTGCTTTTCATCCGCAGAGTCATTACTGCCATCGGAGCTCGAGTCGCCTGGGTCTCCCGGCCCTGGTGCACCTTCTGCATTCGGAAACAAGACGTTTTCAATAACGCCACGGAGCCTCTCCGCCTCGACCTTTTCCATCCCGTTGATCGCCCGCTGCATGTTTTCCACGAGGGTGTGGCGCATGTCAGCTGCAGCTTGAACCCTTCGTTGTTCATCCTTGATCTTCTGCTCCAGACCACGCGTGCGCTCCATGAGCTCGTCGAGCGGCGTACTCCGCGACATGACCTCCATCTTGAGCCTCTCACGAAGTGTGTCAGCCTCCGCTTGTGCCCCTTCAAGCAGTTCCCGCAGCCTGTCGTTGTCGTGTATGTAGTCGCGAGTCTTTCTTTCCTCCTCGTCGCGTATTTGGTCTTTCCAATTGCCGCGTTCCACTTCTCTGACACTGATAATGGCCCTCAACCTGGCAATCTCCTCGTCCTTCCTGTCGAGAGTGATTCTCCTTGCCTCGGTATCCCCATGCTCGCTCTGCTGATGCTCTGACGTTTCTCCCGAGTCCACTTCCACTGCTGGAGAAGAGCCGGGATGCCTCGGTGAAGTAGAACTCTCGGCGGCTGGGTTCTCGCCGCCGACCGAAAATTCATTAGACGACCGCCGAATGGACAGTAGTTGCGTCCTCAAACCCGCAATCGTACCATCGGCGTCTTCTATTTTCTTCAGCAGTTTACGGATCGTACCGCGAGATGCTTCATACTTGCGGGAATTCGGACCGCTGTGCACAAGCCCTTTGGCGGCTTCCTGAACGTTCGCCATCATGTGCGGTATGACGTTGGTTGCAAGCTCGAACTTGGTCAACCCGTCGTAAACCTCTGGCGGAACCGCGGGTCGCGGCGGCGGAAGGTTATCCCAGTCTCCCTCATCAGGTACAGAGCCATAGTCGGTGATCGGGGAACCGCTACCCTTGTGTTCGAAGGTAAACTCCTCGAACGAACCACGGCGTCCCCCAGGCGTTTTCCTAATGGGGGCAGGCACTAGAGTCTCCTTGAATTTTAAAACCTCTTTTGAAAGCATTGCCGATTCCCAAAGGGCCAAATCAAGCGTGGCTATTGCCCGTGAGATATCGCGCACTCGGTCTTTCTGGGCGTTCTGAGTCACGGGAATCATTTGCGGTTCCCGGTCTTGTTCCTGGTCCACATGCTCGTCGGTGTCGTCCGACCCGTCTTCGGGGAAACTGTAGCCTTTGGGTTTACCTCCCCACTTGTCTGTGGTTTCCGGGGTGAGCGTGATCGTGGGATCAGGCGGCAGGGGAGGTTCAGGGGCAGTGGATGGCGCATCCGCCTCTCGTGCAATTGCTTCAGCCATCGCTGCCTTGAGACGCGCCCGCTGGTCTGGTTGTGGGGGGTTGCCCGTGTCTAGGAAGATCCGGTTGAACTGCTCTCCATGAACCGCTATGTCCTCATATACCGATCTCATCCAACCGGATACGAATTGCTGCTCCTCTAGGATATCTCGTTGAAGCCTGGCGACCGCTTCCGCCGCCGTGGCCTCATTGTCATCGTAGCCAAGTGAGCCAGGAGGGCCTCCAGTGCCGGTCTGAAGCTCGTTGAGTCTCCTTTCCCTGTCCTGCAGCAGGAGCCTCATAGCATCATCAACCATCAGGATCCCGCTCCACGAGTTGCACAAATGTACCTTTCTCATTCTGTCTTGTTCGAGCTTCTCGCGAGCGTCGTTTAGTAAACGCCGTGCATCGACAAAGGGGTTTTCGACATCCGAGCTGATAGAACTTCGCGAAGATATAGACAGTCCAGAGACGGAGATTCCGGGTGGGTTATCCGGGGGACCCAAGGAACGGGGTTCCTTGCCAGACGAGCGTGGAGAGGCTGGACTGCAGATATTCCTGAGCAATGCCTGATGGTCTTTGTACAACTTGTCTAACAAGTCGATATTGCATCTCTCCTGGTTAACCAATTCTGCGAATTCCTGCGTCATGTTTCGGAAACTGTCTAGGTCCTCTCGGCTTGGGGTGTCTTGCTCGTCGGCAGTTGAGGACGATGAATCCAGAAATGGAACTGGTACCGAAGCTGTAACTGAGGGTGAACCAGGGCGCTCCTCGGTCTGCGTGAGCCTATGTGTGGCAGAAGGTTGGGCCGATGGAGTCTGTTCAAGTAGGCTTTGAACTCTGGCTTCCAGAAGCTCCTTGTCCGCTTTCAAACGCCTGGTTTCTGTCTCGAGGTAGTTCAACTCGAGTGCGTGCTCTCGGTTGATCTCCTCCCACTTGGACTCGAACTCGGCTGCTCGTGTACCTTCCCAAATGCCGTTGTGCTCCACGTCCCGTCGTCTGTTTCTCTCATTATCGGCATTGTGTTGTGCAATCTTGAGTTGCTGGTCCAAGGTTGCATTCTCGACGTCCGCTTGTGCCTGGGCAATCTGCGCTTCTTCCACTGCCCTCTCCAAGCCGGAAATCTGCTGCTTTAGCTCCTCAACGGTCTCCTCTTCCGAGGTGCGCTGCTCGCTTCTGTTTTCATGTCCGGGGCTATGCAGAACTTCTTCTCTCAACTGCTCGATTTCTTTGTTGAGCCGGTTGTTGTCAATGGTGAGGATTTCTCGATCCCTACTAATATGTGCGAGTTCCACGCAGCAGAGCTGCAGCCACTTGTCGAATTTTTTGGTTGAACAGAGCGAATTTCGAGCATGTTGAATGGAGTTGTCCTCACCGCTTGCGATATTTTCCATCGCTCGCCGTTCGGCGGTCTTGGCTCTTTTTACAGCCTCCTCGGCCTCGTTTGTGGAAGCGGCGAGCTGCCGCCGTGTGCTCTCGAGTAATTCATCGAGAATTCTGGCATGTTCCGTGATTATCGAGTTGTCGCCTATCAACTTTTTGATGTCTCCCGCCTGTGTCTCCTTTTCGCGCTCCAGATTTGCCGTACCGTCAACAACCGCGCGCAAACATTCCCTGCAAGCCTCCAAGGTCTCTTGTATTCCCTGAATTTCAGACGAGCCCATGTTCATCTGACCTCGGAAGCCTTCCTCGTAGACTCCAATCCCATTGACGGCTGTCCTGTTTGTTCGGATGATGCGTTGTAGTCCTTGGATCTCTTTCTGGAGTGCCCGTGCTGCATCTGCGAGCCCCCTGATTCCCTTGTCGACAATGTCGCAATGGGCATTGCATTCTTTCAGCGCATCCCGCGTTTCAAGAAGCTCAGTAGCCGAACATTCTTGTTCCTTGCGTCGGTACTCTTTGAGGCGTTCATCTTGAGCCGCAGCGTCCGCCTCTAAGATCTGGATATTGGCCTTCAAGTTCTCAGCTTCTTCCTCCAGCGCCTCAACCAGTCCCCTAAGCTCGTCAATATCTTTCGATGCCTTCTCCTTTGCCGACTCAGAATTCTGGTTCAACCGCTGGATTACGTCTCTCAGCTTTTCTGCCTCTTCCGTTTGTATCTTTATTTCATGTTTTTCTTTTTCAGCGTCTTTCGCGGCTTCCAGTTGTGCTGCACCGTCCGCCTTCAGGGCCTGAATCTGCTCCCTCAAGTCGGTGATTTCTTCCTCCTGTTTCTTGGCGTTGTCGCTGAGTCTGGTGTTTCCTTCCGTTTGTTGCTCTAAATCCTGATGCAGATTGTTGATCTCTTCAAGTTGTTGTTCTACTGTAGTATTCAGTTCGTCGATATTTGTGGCCTGAAGCCTGGTCCTCTCATTCAGGTCGTCGATCTCGTTTGTCCGCTGCTTCACCTCGCTTTCGAGATTGCCAATTGTCCTGGCCTGCCGCTCTATCTCGTGCTTGAAGCTGCTGATATTTTGACCCAACTGCCTCGAGGTCTCGTTCAACTCATCAATCTCCCCGGCCTGGCTGTCAATCCTAGATTTTAGGTCGTCGGTCTCCTTCACCCGTTTCTCTGCTTCACCCTTCAAGCCAGTGATCTCGTCGACTTGCGATTTTGTTTTCTCTTTCAAGTCAGTGATCAAAGCGTTATCGAAATCGTGCGTCAGAAACTCTTGATCCTCCTGCGTATCCTCAAGAGACTTATTGTCTTGTTAGCGAATGGATTGTAAGTTCTTTGGAATCAAAGATCCTAACCTTCATACTTTGTATCGTTGATGCTCTGCTCAAATCAAGACCGTCCGGCTCGATACCAGCGAGCTCGTCCTCGAGAGTTGTCTCTGCAGCGACCACCGAAGCGGGAGAAGGGGCCCCTTCCGACTCTGAGAGGTCAGGGGCAATCTCTGCTCCTACTGGGTACCCCTCGGGAAATACCTGGGATATCTGCGCGGTGGGCGCAGCGGCGGCTTGCGGGAACCGGTGGAAACCTTCACCGGCAAGTTCCAGGAGATCTGCATTCTCCTGCTTCAGACTACGAAACAGAAACTTGATGGCAGAGTCCGTGGAGGTTCCGTATAGTTCGATGAAAGGTTGGAGCATCTCCTCGATTTGACGTAGCATCTTCTCCTTCTCGTTGCTGTGCTCTTCCATCATTGCCATCATCTGCTTCTCCAAGTGATCGTAATCCCCTCTCGCGTTTGAAAGAGCCTTCTCGTATTCCGAGTGGGTCACTCTCTTGTTGTTGACGATGAAGCGCTTCGATTCCGCTTCCGCTTTGGCCGCCTCAACTGCTTCGATCTGGGCAACAGAAGCCCTCCTGCTCTGCTCTTCAACCTGCGTCTGGAGGCGCTCGACGATTTCTTTCTGTTTTTCGGTCTCGTGTTGGGAATCCTCCAACTGTCTTTCCACATAGGCCTGCGATTCCTCGTACCGCTCTTTTTTGCTCAGCCATTGAGCCTTCTCCTCTCGGAAATCATGCTCCATTCGTCCCATCACTTTTCTTTCTTCAGCCAACACGGCACGGAGCTCACTAATGGCAGTGCGCAGTCCCTCTACATATGCCGTATCGGCAGATGGACCATCCTGCTGGTTGTTGCGGCGCTCCATCCCCTCGAAGAGGAGTGCGGCTTCCTGCAGTTTAATCTCTTTCTCGTCACGTTCCCTTTCAGTCCTTTCCAGATCCTGCTGCGCTTGATGCAGTTGTAATCTAGCATCATTCCGTTCGATGGTGCGTTGCTCGATTTCTTCTGCTGTGCTCTTCGAGGCAGCGATGCGGGCGTTATTGGCTTCTTGCACCTCATTCTTGAGCTTTCCTAACTCTGATTCATTTTCGCTCACAGAATTTTCGAGTGCAGTGTTCGCCTTCTGGAGCCTCAAATTCTCGTCTTCGAGCTCTTCTTGTAATGCGGCTGCGTTGGCGAGTTGGAGCTCAATGTTCTGCAGTGTGGTGCTGAGCTCTCGGATTTGGGCATCTGACACTTCGAGCTTTTCTTCGAAAGTAAGCTTCTCCTTTTCGAGTACCTCGTTTGATTTTTCTGAAGCGTCGAGGTCGGATTGGATATCATGCAGCTTAGCATTCGCTCGCACGTTCTCTTCCTCAAGTCGCTGGATTTTGGCGTTTGTCTCTTTCGTAGAGTCCTCCAGAGAATCTTTCTCTCTCTGAAGCTTCTCCTGGGCCGTCTTCGAGGTTTCGATGTCATTCGTCAAGTCTTTCAGCTTGGTGTCTTTCTGCAGCACATCCGTGACAAGCTCCACAACGGTTTCTGCAAAAAACTCCTCTGCCGTGTGAGACTCCCCTTCACTTCGTCGTGATATGAAACCTTTGACGTCCGTTGTGTTCTGCAAAGCTCTCATATAGGTCTTCATCGCTTCGAATATTCTCCGATTTGCGACCGAGTTGGTATCATCCGCGCCCAAGCCCAAAGGCGGGTGTTCCGGAGGCGTCGGCGGCGGTTGGACGCAGGCAATCGAACCGCCGCGATCTCTTCCTGCAGCAATGTTACTGCGTCGAGCGATGTTCAAGGCTCTCGAAGGCGGCGTTGGTGTCATCGGAGCATTGTGGTTTGACGTCTGAATTCTTCCTGACGACCCTGTGCTTGGTGTTGGAGTACTTTGTGACGAAGGTCTGCTATGGGAGGTGCCACTCCTCATGTCCATCACAGACGGCGCGCCTTGTCTAGCTAGTTCAGCCCATGATTTCGGCCTTGGTCTGCTTGAAGATGGCGGTGGTGTGTCCGTTGTCTGGCTTCCCACCTCTGCCACCGTCAAAGTGCATTCAGAGCCTCCGTTGCCATGCCCATCTGCTGATTCCGTTGCGATGTGTTGCTGCGGAGAGAGTGAGCCGTGCAGGCTTCCATTACGACTCGGCGTACTGACTAAACCATCTTTCTGGGCTTGTGTGTGCCCTCTCCGTTCATCGTTCCCGTCTCCATCGCTATCCATGTCGTAATATTTGTTAGCAAAGTCAGCAGCGTGTACTTACTTCTTGTTGCATATAGCGCAAGAGGCAAAGGCATCTCACGCATATAAAAGGATAAAAGGAAACAGATCAAATGCAGTGAGAAAAGAAATCAAGATAACGAAACTTTACAACTGTCTTTGACAGACGCGACTTACCCATCCTTAAGAGGTCGCGGTTATCATGAAACCCCATCGGATTAAAACGTCATCCTTTGCGGTGCTCACCTCGAGAAGAATAGGGGCAACAAGAGGGCGACTGGTGGGACTGCATCGGTCAAAGACAGACAATAGAGGCTTGCAATTGCAAGGTTAAAGAAGGATGGGTAAGGTTCCGGTTGCGTATCCTGTTGAGCCTGGCTGGTAGCATTCAAATGATTCAAGATTGGACTCGTCTTTTCGAGTCCAGCACGCTAAAGTGAGTTCAGAGGTGATACACGTTCTGGAAATAGACATCCCTTCCTTTCTTTGGACTTGCAACATTGAAAGATCGAGGGAGTGTTACTCAAAGGCTCAGGAGCGACAATGCCAGCCGTGGGCGATCCCTGCAGATGATTGTTGCCATATACAACTGTTGTTTGCTCCTCGTGAAGCCTTCATATGTATCTCCGCAGCTATCTTCAACCTTGGAATCTGGCAAAGGAGGTTAGTAATCGAGAGGTCTAGGGAAGGAAGCCAAATCAATGTCAGCCAAGTGCGTGTTAGAATTCGAGAACAGCAGAGGACTTGAACCAGCGTGAATAGCTCATATGGTTATGCCAAACCCAAGAACTCCTGCCCATCTACTTCTTAGAATGAATCCTCCTCCAACGCCTAACCGACTGATCGGTCCATAAAAAGCTCCATTGCAGCAAATAGAACCTTGCGTTAAGAAAACCATCCGGCCCCAAGTAACAATCATGGTTCCTTATATGCCTTGCCAAAACGCCGAAATCACTGTCATGCAAACATTCAGCTATACCATCCTCTTGCGCCCGGGCCTTGTGCTGCCGCTTCTTGTCGGTGTGCGATCATGGGTTCCTTGATGTCAAAAGTGTCGATGATGTCCTGCCATGTTTGCATGTCCATGGAGAAGATCGCCTGCTGCTTCTGTGGAGTTGTCTTTTCGCGCTTAGGGTTACCGTCTTCGTCCGTTTCATCCCCTCCAATCGGAGCTGTTCATCAATTAGTGTCATTCTACCTTGCCAAGCAGTGTAGAGCTGACTTACCCAAAGATGGGTACTCGTTGCTGTCGAAGTCAATGCCCACTTTGCCGTCGCGGATGAGGAAGCTAACATAGAACATGTTTTCCACCGTCTGCCCGAAAGATTTGGGGTTGACGACGAACCGCAGCAGGTCCACGCCGCCAGTATCCCGAAGGCCATGCTTTTGCATAATTTCGGCCATTTCTTCGTCACTCATATCGGTTGACTCAAAAAGATCCGCGAGCTGTGTTTGAATGCTGCTTTGAACGTGGTGGAGTTGCTTCAGAATCTTGCCGCAGATGGCAGTGAGATCGTTTTCCTTCTTCGCCAAATCTTCCACGTTCAACACCTCAGGCCTCGTCTCTGCAAGGTTGTTCGGCCTGAAGGGGGCTGAGCGTTTTGCTATTCTTCGGACCTTCTTTTCGACGGACAGAGGTCCGAGGAGGAAGCCAGGCAAAGCTGGCCGGCGAAGGGAGGGTAATGCAGCAAACCTTCCTAGGTGGCTCCAGTTAAAGGCCTCATCGTCGCCTTCGTCATCGTCGCCATTGGAATTGTCACCGTTTCGACGTCTGCGTCTTTGCGTACTTGAAAGCTCCGGGGCTTCATCGTCGGCAATGCCACCAGCTTGTCGCATGTAGGTACAGCATTTGGAAACGAACTCATCCACATCGACGCCCTCAGTGGAACTTCCTTGCATCAATCTAACCGTCTTCCGGAACGAGAGGTCAACGGCGCTGACAAGCAGGCGCGAGTCGATGGTCGCTTCTGTTGTCTGCTTGACGCCTCTCGCAACTTGCTGTGCTGCTAACAGTGTATCCTTGAGCCCAGTTGAACCTGGCATCATGTATTCTTCCATATTCTCTGTAATGCCCTTCTGAAGCTCCCTCAGCCTGCGCTGAATCTCTCGTCGCTCCTCCATCGGCTGATCGGGGTCGTATACATCGGAGTCGTACTCTTCTTCCCTCTCAACGGAGCGGTCCGCAGTTCGACGTCTGGCAGCATGGTCTCCATTTGCTTCTGTGTCTGCACGTTTCCGCTTTCCCACAGACACATCACGGCCCTTCCCTTTGTCTCGGACTGTGAGGTGTCCCCGCGCAGGACCCGGCGCATCATCCGCGCTCGGAGACCCTGGGGAGGACGGTGACCAAGAGCCGGCGACTCTCGCCGGCATCGTGTGGGCGAAACGGGGATAAGGTGGGCTGGCGGGTATATTGAAGGTATCGATGGATCAGTTTAATGACTGCTTGGGATGTCCAGACGCATACCGTTAATAGTACCAGCGACCTGAAATATAGGGGTGCAGGGCAATGCTGCGGTGGCGGGTCGTGGATATGGTGGAAGTTGCGCGTGAAATCGCAACTGGGACATGGACGACGCGACAAAGTACATTTTACCTCTGGGCTCTTCTTCCACTCAACGCGCCTCGTTATTAGGTTGCAGGGAAGTGATGCATGGTGAGGTGTGGCTAATCTTATCAGTGCGAGTTTGGACGAGTCGGATTGTGGCTCAACGGTTCTTATCGCGTTACCTTTGCTCCTTGTGTGGGCGGGGTAGGTGAGCTCTATGTGTAGTACTGCAGCACTCCACCCGCAGAGTGACAGTTGTCTCACTGCCTGGGATGATAGCACTGTCAGCTGCTCTTACGTCCAATCCTAGTAAGGTAAGTACGCTAGGTAAGGTACACCAGGTGCTGTGCAGTGTAGGTAAGCAAGTAGGTACCTAGTGACACCATCCTACCTAGGCACACGAGGCACCTACCCCAAAGTCCGTGCCATGGGTATTGGGAACTGAATGGATGCCCCATCCATTCATGATGGAACGGGTCAGGCTGTCTTTGACCATCGTCCACTCCACTCTAGTACTCGCCATCTTGGTCGCATTTTCTACTGCATCGCACGGCGTTTCTGCCACTCCTCCAGTCTGACTACCTCACACAATGGATTCATGACTCCTAGTGGGCTCCCGTTTTCAAGATGGAGCCGTTCTCGTTCGCAAGTTCCGAGTCGCTGGACTATCCAGTGAGCATTCGCATGTGCGCACTCATTCACATCGTCGCCTCTCCAAGTACGCGCTGACTGTCTTGCCATAGTATCAATCTTGAAGGCGAAGAAACGCCGTTTCTTTATTCCACTCTTCTGGAAAAAGCAGAACTCCGGCATATTGGTTCTAATACGAGGTGCTTTGCTTATTGCAACAAGCTCACGTTACCTATTGCTGACTTGTTAGTTCGCACTCTGACCTCTACGTCACCGTCCAAGTCTGGGCAGGTTCGAAGCCCCTGACTGTCCCGGTACAAACGGCCTATAAATCATTTCGCACCGAGAGGAGGTATGAATTAGTCTAGGCTATGTGCTTGGTATTGCTTTAACAAACGGCTCGCGCGCAGGTGGAATGAGTGGCTTACACTTCCGATCAACTACAACACGCTTCCCTTGAACTCCTGCCTTGCAATCACTTTGTGGGACTTGTCGCCCGCGGGGGGGAAACAAGCGAGAGGGCATGCGATTCCATTCGGCGGCACGACGTTGCCTCTTTTCGACAGAGACAACCAAGTACAGAAGGGCCGGCAGAAATGCATGGTACACCGACACAAGAACGCCGATGGCAACGACAACACAACCACACCTGCGGTACCCCGAAAAAAAAGAGATGGTTCAAAGAAGGGCCCGGCCCCGCCAGTAGATAAAGATGCCGAAGAGCTGGAGCGCATGGAGAAGCTGTTCAAGAAGCACGAAATGGGCGAGATTCCAAGAGTCGACTGGCTGGATCAACTCGTATTCCGGGGTTTCGAGAAACGGGGACTACAGTCGGCAAAGGCTTCGCTGAAGACCATGCAACGTCAGAGGACAACGAACGCGGACGCCCCAGCTGAGAAGGAGAAGAATGCGGAGGACGGCCAGACAGTCGTTGATACTGAGACTCATCCAGGGTTTTCCAAGTTTCAACTCAACGTTGAGTTGCCGCGGTTCGATTTTCCAGTCGTTTTTGCAGATTTGGAGTATGACCCTCCCCCGATCTCGGCTCTTCAGCATGTGTCTGCTTCGCAGTCCAACGTCATGCTCAAGCCTCCTCCTGAAGTCCAATTCGGACCAGGGATCAATGCGCTTGGTGATTCAACAGGCGGCCCCGGCGGGCGGTTAATGAAGGTGTACGACCCCGAGGTGGGCGCTCGCGATAATCCGGCCGAAAGCAAGCACAGGAGACTTGTCAGAAGCCAGCACCGCCACGGTATTCTTGACAAGGACCTCAAACCGAATGCCAAAGTTCGCGACGAGCTGAACGGCATCATGTCTTATTCGCCAACCCATACTTTGACTCCCGAAGAAAAGGACTTAATCTGGAAGTTCCGCTACCACCTCACCCGCGACAAACGCGCCGTGACGAAATTTGTCAAATCCGTCAACTGGCAGGACCACAGCGAAGCCAAGCAAGCTGTTCAAGTACTGGGAAGATGGACCGAGATCGATGTCGACGATGCTCTAGAGCTCCTTGGACCCACCTTCGACAACCAAGCTGTTCGAGCATATGCTGTGGAAAGATTGAGAAAAGCAGACGATCATGAGCTGCTTCTTTACCTTTTACAGCTTGTTCAGGCGCTCAAGTACGAACATATCCCGGCAGACTCATCCCAAGAGGCTATTCAAGATTCGTCTCTAGCTCAGTTCTTGATATCTCGAGCAGCTGGCAATTTTCTCCTCGGCAACTACTTCCACTGGTACTTGATGGTCGAGTGCGACGATCACAGTCCTGAGCAAGGGGTTGATAACCGAAAGATCTACCGGAAAGTAGCCTATGACTTTATGACAGAGCTGGTAAAACGTCCTGATGGTGTTGAGTCGAGAAAGACCCTTTTGAGACAGGCAGAGTTGATCGCAATCCTGTCCAAGATCTCTGGCGAAGTCAAAACTTCGCATGAGTCCATCGCAAAGAAGACCGATCGTGCCAAGCACTTCCTGGCCGATCCGAAGAATGAGATGCTCACTATCGATCCGCCGCTACCCTTGCCGCTCGATCCCGCCATACAGGTTATTGGGGTGATACCTGAGGAAACTACAGTCTTCAAATCGTCATTGTGTCCCATCAAGGTTACGTTTAAGACTACCACTGGGAAGAAGTACCCTGTTATCTTCAAGACTGGCGATGACCTGCGCCAGGACCAGCTGGTCATTCAAATCATTACCCTTATGGACCAACTGTTGCAAAAGGAGAATTTGGACCTAAAACTGTCTCCTTACAAGATCTTGGCAACAAGCACAACGGCCGGCGCCTCTCAATTCGTCCCATCCGTCAGCTTTCAAAGCATTGCTTCCAAATTCAAGAACAACCCTGCCCTTACCTACTTAAAATCTAATAACCCAGACGACCGCCAACCTCTGGGGTTGCGCCAGGAGACGCTGGACACATATGTCAAGTCTTGTGCCGGGTATTGCGTCATCACATACATTCTGGGCGTCGGGGACAGGCACCTGGACAATCTTCTCCTCGCACCAGACGGGCATTTCTTCCATGCCGACTTTGGTTTTATTCTCGGCCGGGACCCAAAACCTTTCGCACCGGTGATGAAGCTGTCGAAAGAAATGGTGGATTGCATGGGTGGGGTCAACTCGGAGCAATTTAAGCAGTTCAAGCAGTATTGTTTCCTGGCATACACGGCTTTACGCAAGTCGTCTAATCTTATTCTCAACCTCTTTAGCCTCATGGTTGACGCGAACATACCGGACATCCGACTAGAGCCGGACAAGGCGGTGTTGAAAGTTAGAGAGAGGTTCCACTTGGAACTCAGCGAAGAGGAATCGATGCTTTATTTCGACAGGGTTATCGAGGATACTCTCGGCGCTATTGCGCCAGTTGTCATCGATAAACTCCACGAGCTGGTACAGGCTTTCCGGAACTGATGGGTTGCTCTCGAGTTCGTTGTGGCGTCTTTGGCTGAGTCTGCGGGGTTGAGCGTTCTTTAGATAGGTACTTGGGACTTGCAAAAGCTCTTGAAATAACACTTATACCGATGAAAGGTTTTACCATCAAGATGCTAGCGTTGTTCAGTTGTTTCTGTTTATCATGCATGGATCTCACTTTCATCTGACTCAACCTGGGTCAAGAGCGAGTGTGCTGTATATCCGGAAGCAAGCGCGACTGGACTACATGTCTTCGTGTATCGTACAGCAAATCCATCTCCGTCACTTCCATTTTCATGCAAAGTTTGCGGCATTGTTGTTCTCGGCAGAATCATGGGTCAAGAATGGTGCTTTCTCCGGGCACTCAGAACAACGCATCTCCGTATCCAGCTTTAAAGTCAATAAGATAAGTGCCTCTCCAAGCTATCGCTCTCAGACCTTGCTTACCCTTCAAAAAAAAAAAATACCAATCACGCATACAACCTTCACGCAACAAACAACCTCTAGCATCAAAACAAGAAACAGTCGTCCAACAACGGCTTCCAGGGCCTACAAGCGCCAAAATGGCCAACATAGTGTATAGCAAACAGAATTATCGCCAGTTCATGGCCCGGCTTGCGAGTGCGGACGTCGACAACCTCCTGGGACGCTACCTTCCGGACAGACCCTGGGTTCAAGCTCACTTCCAGACATCGTTGCCCGATACCTTCGCTCACAAGCGGCCTCACCCGGGTTGCCCCGACCGCGTCTTTCTGCCAACCCGAATAACCGAAAACAATCTTGATGACGTTCTCTGGGTCCCTTTACCCCTAATATACGACACCTACGTCAAGGAGCGGCAGTCCGTCGTCGACTTTCACCGGGAATGTCTCAACAAAACCCACCACAACATGCCGACGCCCAACACCACCGTCCATGACTACTTTCTACGGGTCGGCGAATACAGTGTCAAGTTAGGAAACCCAGAAAATGTGTGGCGCCACGATCGCATTGTCGAGTGCCTGAAGCAGGTCTGGGAGCGCGCCATGGGGGTCCAGCCCAGCTACCGCGCGCTGTGGAGGCGCGGATGGGATTACGTGGAAGCCGAGCTTGTCAACGACACTCGCAGCTTGTTGGTTCGCACATACTGGGCGCTCTCTCAGAGCGAAATGCGCGAGCTCAGGGATGCGGTCTTTGTGGATGCGATGCTTTGCTACTATAGCTCGTTTCACTACGACGAGACGACGGTGTCGTTTTCGAACAAGGTACCGCGCCGATGGGTCTTTGATGCTCTGCGGTGGCAGCCTCCGAATGGCGAGGAGATGCGGCTCCGGACTGAGATGGTGTTGTGGGACAATGAGCGAGTAAGGTTGTTGCGCATGTTCCGCCTGCAACGACGGCTCAATGAGGAGCGGCTCCAAGAGGAAGAGTTTGAGGCCAATGGAGGTGACTCGGACTCCGAAAGGACCAATGTTAATAGCCGTATGGCTTCGCCTGAGCCATCACTTCCGGACACATCTCCCCTTGATGACAATTATCAGGCTGACGATGAGGATACTGAGCCTGACTTCGTGAGCTACTCAAGCGACGAGGGTGGTCATGAGCATAGCGGTGATGGAGAGGACAGTTTTGCCCTTTGGCTGCATGGCGTTAACGCCCGGCTTGCTCACGCAGAGTGGCTTCATCATGTAGCGGACGTCGAGCGTTGTAGCACGCCGGATAACGAGGATGAGCATGAACTTGAGACGGACGATCATGTATGGCTCGACTACGTCTACTCTTCTTCGTCTGATGGGGACAGCGGCGGGGATGAAGGGGTCGAGGCTCGGTCTGTGAAAGATGAAGTCGCCGAACTGGTCTTGCGGGCTCAGGCAGGGCTTGCTCAGTTATAGCAGCAGGTGGATGAGGCTCAAAAGGTCTCCCTTCCCTTCACCTGCATGGGCAGCTGAGATTCAAGCTCCGGCAACATGGCCCTATCCAATACACTGGTCTATATCAGCACTTTTAGCCGTCGCCAGTGCAACGACGGGGGAATATTGTAGAATGGCGAGGAGCGCACGAGCAAAGAAGCCGAGGGGTTGTAAACGGGGGATTGGATATGTTCGAATTGCAGCCTCTTCTACCACTTGCTACAGACCTGAATGTATCTTGGACCTTTTACCAGTTGACTCATGGCGTTAAGTTTTGCATTCACTTTTGGTCGTAGTAATGATAGAGAGAGAGAAAAAAAGTATAACTATATAAAACCCTGGTGTGGTGAGATGATTCGGTGTGTCGAGTGTCTTGTGTTGTCGTGTTTGAAGAGTCTGCGCGTACTCAATCTGGGTTACAGGACGGGGACAATGATTACAGAAGTAACAGCGGGCAGCCATCACAGGAGAGCTATAGATGTCACCCTCAGTCACAGTCCTGTTCGCGCCGCCTATTGTCATCCATTGAATGAGTGAGTCCTCGACAGTTCGTAATTTGCATCGCACGCGCTCGGCGCGATAACGTGGCAGATTGCTCAGATGTCGACACGGGCTTCAACCAGAGTACGATAAGATGGCTAAGGCATTGATTGAATGCCGAAGGTTATTACGTATTTACTTGGAAATGCCTGTTATCTAGAGTTGATCTTTCAGGCATGTAATGTGCGAACTTGCATGCTGGAGGAACGTGCCTGAGAATGATTCTACGAATACGCAGAAAACATACGCAAATATTCGATATAATCTCTACATAAGACGGCGTCCATGCATCTAAGAGTTATAATTAGACAGGGATTGCCCTTACCGAAGCGCTAGCCCGATTTCGTTGGCGCAATGCGTTGGACTCATGAGATGGCAGGTTCTATTCGATCCCTTAGCCTCGGCTCCCATCGCATTTACATATGCGTAACAGCAACCGGCAGCTAGGGAGTTAATGAGTGGCCGCCCATCCCAGCGTGTCCACGACGCGATGCGCCGCCGAGGTACGGACTGAATGCGCCTGCCACCCGTCATCGTTCATTTTGTCATCTCCCGCGGCTGACAACTTATCTCAGTTTGTCGTAATACCTAATTCGCACTTTACCAACTCAACTTCGTCACCACTCAACCGCCAGACCAACACGACACCGCCTTTGTCTCTTTTCGGTTGCTTTTTCGATACGTTTCTCTTTCGGCCAGTCATTTATAGCATCACGCCCTTTCCTCTGACCATTCGCGCTTGCCGTCCGCCGCCCATGTTTCTTATGTAGTAGTCTCTCGCCATGTCAACCTCCGCCGATATTCCCAGCAAAACTCGTCTGTCGCATCAGCCATCTGCTATCCGCGCTGTTCTTTCGCTGCCACCGCAATGGCTTCAGATGTACGACGAGTTTATCACCAAGAACGCCAGCCAGGTCTCTCAAATAGAGTCCGCCCTTAGGTCTCTTACCTACATCATCCCTGGTCAGAACCCCTTTGGATCCATCCATCGCCGTCTTCTGCAATCTAACCATGTCGCTACAGGACGATTCCGCGATGCCGAAATCGCCTCTGAAACCCTGCATTCGAGCGTGCAGCTTCTTTCTCTTTACCATGATACCCTGTTGATGCGCGCCCTTTCGCGCATTCCCATGACACGCTTGCCTTCCCCCCACAGTCGATACACCAAACACTGGACCCAGCATAGTCCCATGTATCGCCGCATCGCCATGCTGCTGCAGATGGTCACCTACACCGAACTCCTTTGCGAAATGGCAGCCAAGAGACGCGGAGGTGAACGTGGTCGATGGCGCGTCGTCGTGCTGCTGGAAGCCATCAAAGCCATCTGCCGCCTCCTTCTGCTGCGCGTCACACGCTCCCGTCCCCTTGTCACACCTGTCCTCCCCGAGCGCGAGCCCATCCCCGAGGAGCCAGACAACGATGCTGATGTCGCGCTGAACGAGATGTTGAACGAGAACTCCAATGGCCATGCGCCGGACGGTGGTGATGAGGCACCGAAGCCCCATGAAAAAGAGTGGACAATGCCCAGGACCGGCATGAGCCTTCCCTCGCTGCCCAAGGCAGGTGACATCAGCAGCTACCTCCTCGGCAAGGTCTTAACGGCGGACGATATAAAACCAGCGGCTAAGCTACTGAATCAACTACAGGGCAGCGCCCATGCGGCTGAGATTCTCCACATCCTTGCACCTTTGGTATACGCCGTTGCCCTATCAAGAAGCAAGAATAAGAAATCCTGGACGCCGTGGCTTGTTGGCCTGAGCGTCGAATATGCTGCACGTCAACTCAGAGACCGGAGCTTCAGAACCACACCCCTTGAACGCGACGAATGGGCTAAGAGGGGCTGGGCCATGGGATGGTGGACCATGCGGGGAGCCTTCTACGAAAATGTCATGAAGGGTGTCGTTGGCGGCGTGAGATCCAGAGTACCGGGACTCATAGGGGGCATTCTCGAAGACTACGAGTACCTGTGGGAGAACTACTACTTTAGCACCAGCGCTTGAGCAGAACCCCACCTTACGACGCTGCACAGATGCTCTCGCGTCTGGCCAACTATATCTACACAGGTATCCATATACCCTCTTGACGGCATCTGTTTCCGTTGAGGGTTCAAACAGTGTCGCCGAGAGTCCAGTTATACTGCCCCGAGCAGTTAGGACAACCACCTTCAATGAAAGCAGCAAAGTGCAGTGGCAAGCTTTTTCCCTCCCCCCCCCACGTCATCCGGCCATCCAGGTTACTGCGCGACTCGAAAAATATCCTAGCCAGCAACCATGCATCGACCTTC
Source organism: Colletotrichum chlorophyti (assembly GCA_001937105.1). Taxonomy (NCBI): domain Eukaryota; kingdom Fungi; phylum Ascomycota; class Sordariomycetes; order Glomerellales; family Glomerellaceae; genus Colletotrichum; species Colletotrichum chlorophyti. The sequence goes on along the minus strand of MPGH01000047.1, from coordinate 227,500 downwards.
AGAATCGGTCACTTGCTAAGTCACGGTTTCATGTTTCAACGGGGTGCTGGGTGCCGGAGCACCACAGCACGTTAAGAGTCTCAGCATGCGGCTCGTTGGCGGTGGCTAGAAGAGGTACTAAGCCAAACTAAACCATTATCGACAATGTGCGTCGATGCTACTGCGCAGGGTGCAAAGGGAGGCCTGAACCGACGCGATTCATATTGAGTGGATGGTTCAGGCTTCGGGGATTGCTTCCCCTGTCGGGATTTGAAGAATCCGCCTTCAGATTCTTGCTGTGGCTGAAAATAAGATTGGTGGAATGGCAGGGGCTGCGAGGGTTTACAGCCATGCCTCTGCGTTACATGCGATCTGAGACAACTGCTTCGGCCGCCGTGGAGGAGGAAGGGATGCGGATATGACGCTCTGGGCGGGGGATAGATGCCGGATACTTGTACCAACTGTCCCGACACGAACAGTTCCTCTGCTTCCTGTGAAATAAGCGGTGAGAGTGGAGTTGCATTTATTCTGTCCAGTTGACGGGCCAGAGAGGCCTTTGCATGAAATGCCATGAACTGACGAACACATACCATAGAAGCACTGCGGTTTACGGTAGATGCGTGAATGCGTGTACAGAGAGAAGGATCGCAGGACGGATGGCTGAGCTGCCTCCAGAGTTAGAGCTGGCTTATTTTCAAATTGACATCCTACGTACATGAACGTACACCATCGCCATCCCTTTGAACGCTCACTGGACTTGTTTGAGCCAAGGCCCGTTGACCATGTCTCCAGCCTGCTCAAAGTACAATCTTTCCCAGGCCCTCTTACATAGTAAGCCTTCTATAGCCGTGGGGCGGTCAATGCTTAGAAACTCTGGAGAAACATGAAGGTCGACCACACCGCTAATTGACTAGGAGGGCAGAGGACGAGCAGGGGGGGTTTGGGGATGGGATGCCATGCCGCTTCGAGTTGGACGTGCGGCACATGGTTGTCGATCGTGGAAGCGGATGGCAGTTCCGGACCAGCCGTCTGCAGCATATTGCTTTAGGGGGTTCCAAATCCCCCAGGGCTAGACTCTCAACTGACTGGCAGAGCTAGGTCAATCCCACAGCCCGGTGCTCGCCTGAGCCCTTGGGCGGCAAGCATGTGCAAGTTCTTCATTCGCTTTCGTGTCGACACTTGGTGTCCAAGGGGCGACGGGAAAGCTCTGTTGTCGAAGTTCCTCCGAGGACCCTTTGCACCACACTCGGGGAGGTCCTTTTTCCACCCCCCTATATAAGTGCTACGTAGTTGTGGCGTTATGACACTTTGGTTAAAGAAGTCCTTTGATAGAAACGATCCATGGGCCGTTTGTGGGTTGGGTTGGGCTAGGCTCGGTTAGGCATCGTCACGTCACGTCAGGCCCAGACCAGGGATGACGATGCGAGCCCGTGAGGGAGCAACAGCGCGATATGGTATTGTGTTTCCCCATGTCGGATGCCAACCCGGAACCCCAAGATCATAGATGGGGGTGCGGGAGGGCAGCAAATTCAACAATCAGGCTCCAGTCCATTTAGTACGCCCGTCAGCAGGGACGGGCTGGCCTGCATATCGGCAACTTGGCTCAAGCACATCATTGTGGCCCAGCCGATCGGGTCGTCATCCGTCACATTTCGGGTCTGTCCCTCATCTTCGTGGTGCAAGGGGATATCGGTGGAATATCCGACCGAGTGACGACTTTACAGACACGGCATTCCGGTAAGGATGACGATGCCGCCTGACGACGATAAGCCCAGAAAGCTGCGTTCAAGAGAGGAGGTCGAAGAGGCCGTAAGCGAGGACGTCAGGGCTGGAACTTGGCCAACGACGGACCATCCACTAGACAGGTGAGACTAGACAGGTGAGCTACAGCTGGCCATGAGCATATGGACGAGGTGGGGTAGGGCACAGTAGGTACGGATACCTAAATGCAACACCAGCAACGGATCAAAAGTAATGCGCAGGAAGTGAAGGCACAAAGGCAACCAAGGCTGGACCGAAAGGGCTGTCTATCATCAGGCCATGATGCACCGCATCATTCCGATGAACGTTATGACGCGGTTCCCAAGTCTGAATCCACGGCGACTCCAGTTTCCAGTGGGAATGAGGGAGGGGGGGTTCGCTTGACGACCAAAACTTACTCGAGAGACAGAGGGAAAGGGGAAAAAAGGAAGGAAAGATGGAAGCGAGAAAAGGTGAGGGCCAAGGTAAGCCATTGAGGGAGAGTGGCAATGGAAAAAGCAAAAATTGAGAGGTTTGTGTTAGCCTAAGCCCCATAGAGAGGGATACGCAGGCGAATCACGTACGCCACCTTGCACAGCTTCTCTGTTCTCCAAATCTCGCCCGCTTACAGCTTTGTTGTTTATGGAGGGGGGAAATGGCCGGCCAGTATCGGTATCTCTAATTCATCCGTTGTTTGGACAATTGCGGATGTTCAACTCGGGATTATCGGCATGATGTGACCTGCCGTACCGTTGAGGATCCCGGCGGCTCAACGCCGGGACGGAAGGTACCGCCAAAGAAACGTACGGGCGTTGTGTGTTTTATAAAGGTAGTAACGGGTTGTGATTATTAAACAGGCGATGATCGCTGACAGGTGTTGTTCTCGTTCCATACCAATCTGAAGACGAGAAAGCCCACCGCAGGAGAACGGCAGGGGTTCAAATGGCGCACTCTGGGTGAGACATCGTCTTGTAGGAATCTGCAACTCATCTGCATCGTCTGTCTTCTGCGTACGTCCGTACCGTGGGGTTCGTTCCTGTCGTGGGAGCCAGAGTGACGACGAGCATGAGCATGACGCAATCGTACAGCTCAGGACAGCATAACCATCAGCGCCTCAAAACATCCATCATTCATGAGCATGGCTGCCCACCACATATCAGACAAGAGACACATGATGACAGCGGCATAACGTGACACCACGCTACAACGCAACACGCGACAAGGGGGAGAGAATCGTTGGATGTTGGTTATGTTGAGTACATGGAAGCTGAAATCTTAAGGAGAGGGACATGAACTTGAAAGACGAGGGAAGACTGAAGAAGGAAAAAGAAAAAGAAAAATAAAAAAAGTTCTTGTCCGACCACGATCACGGTCCTTAAACAGAGGTGCAGCCATCGTGGACCATGGCCGACATGTGGCATTTGGGTATGGATACTGATTTCGATATGGGCCGTCGGCGATTGTCCATTTGAGGGTCTCGGCCGTGATGCCTCCCAGCTTTGGCTCTAACCCCATGTCCCCTGTCTCCCGATGGTCTTCCCCGACCCTTGCCCTTGGGCTTTAGTCCCTTGTCCCCTGGCAAAGACCCCGGTCTCACTGATTCCCGACCACCTTGGGTCCCAGTTTCCCAACATTGCCTACCTTAACAGTACATTGCAACGTACACTTCGCTACCGTTACGTGCCTACCCGAAGGCGAAAGGTTCGACGAACTTGCGAGTTGCATAGTAAATTTGCAATACCCGTATACATGGCTGGAGTACTCCAGGAATAGAACTTCACGTGTTGCTACAGCTGCTGCCGCCACCGCCGCCTCTTCTTCTTCTTCTTCTTTCCGTTCTGCAGAGATTTGGGCCGTATGCCGACGGAAGGTTCCTTCTCTGGTCAAGCCAGACTTGGAGTCAGCGACGGGTACTTCGTTACCTGCTCGCATCCGGAGAAAACCCCGCGTCTGGGTAAGGTAGGTAGGACGGCAGGAAGGTACATTGCCAATGCCACGCCATGCTATCCATGCGCTCCATACCGCAGAGCGCGACGGGCGCGAGAGGACGAGGCCCCAGGAAGACAAGAACAGACGGTACTGCCCGCGAATTGCTTTTTCTTCGCGATACATCTGAGACTAGGGCCAACCACCCTGGGATTTCCACCCCTCGCATTGCCCTTCTTTTCCTTCCTTGATTCAGGCGAGGGGCGATGATGAGTAGAAGTGGGGACCCCGACCGAGGGAACACATGTCGTGCCTTATGTAGGCCAGAGGCAAAAACAAAAGAAGGCGAAAACGAAACAGGAGAGAAATATACCTAGACCAAGAGCTGGCTGAGGTGAGGGGAGATGGCGACGGAGGGGGGGCGTGTCTTCATCTTCATATTTCCATCTCGGAAACCCATCTCGCGTCCAAGCCCATCCACATCTACATCCGCATCCGCATCCACACTACCCGCATCAAACCCATCACATCACATCTTCTCCCTCATCACTGCATGTGTCGAGTTGTTTTCTTCACTCACTCCCTTGCCCCCATCCTCGGCCCCCGCCCTGCTGTTGTTGCTGTCTGAGATGTATATTCATCCGTCTCCCATCATATAGATACCCATTTACCTTAGATGGCAAATGCGTTTCCCGCCCCCCATTTCTCTCGTCTTGTTTATTTGGTAACCCTGAATGCTTTTCCTCCTCATCCATCTGCAGTTATTCGCAAAGAATAACATTGAACACCATATGAACAAACGTCACGCGAGGGAGAAAACGCTTTCCTTTCGACCTGTAGCAAACGGGCATTTGCGAGTCCCCTCATTTTACTTCGCCTGGCCTCCCGTCTCGGTTTTCATGCTCTGGTAATTACCAAGATCAAATACACCCCCTCCCCCACGATAATGAGCCTGACAGTCTCAAATCCATTTGTCGGACATCATCAGACTTCTCTCGGGGGAGGCGCCTTTCACCATCCGTTCCCACCTCCACACCATGGGTCTCTCATGCATCGCCAACCATGGCAAACGCGTCTACCGGTCGAGCTCCAAGCCCAGCCTCTATCCCAACCTCAGGATCGCGAGACACTCGCGTCCTTGAAACACTCGCACAACGTCCGCCACAACACTATTTTCCCACATTATAGTAAACCTTCGGACGTTATTTCCGTTCCCTCAACGGCCTCGACGGTTATCTCCGTCTCCAGGGAGTCGAACAATGACACAGGACTCGACGATATTAGTACAACGACGACGACGACGACGACGACTACTCCTACCACCACCAATGTCAACAATAACAACATTGACCACGGCCAGGATGCCAATGACTGCACTTTCACGACGCCGGTGCTGGGGCCTTCGGCCGGCATGATCAATCCCTTTGATCTCTCTGCTGCCGCCCCGTCCGAACCTCGACACGTCCTCATCCGCGTTGAAGGCGATGCCGGGGCTTACCTGGGCAACTTGACGGCCCGGCCCGCTTCGCAGGACGTCAACCTCCCTTCCGAGATGGACGGCTCGCGGTCCGTTGCGGGTGGAGACCACATCCAGACGGGATGGAGCCTCGACTACTACGGCCTATCTTCGACGCGGCTTGAATACGGCAACGGGCTGGGATGGCGCTCGCAGGAGAACGAGGGCGTGACCGATGCGCAGGGTAACTTTGGCTGGCCACGCAAGTACGTGTGCTCCATGTGCTCTCTGCGATGGAACGCCATGCCCCTTCCCGCCAAGGTCATCCGCGGTGATGTTAGTCAAAAAGAAAGGATCGATCTGAGAATTGTACGTAGTGTGTGTTCACAAGCGGGGACTGGAGGCATATTGACGCCCCTTGTCCCTGTTAACCCTCCCCCGGGGAACGGCGCCGCTTACAAAGAATTGCAGCCGAACCCGCCGGACGCCCGAAAGGACCCAGGCTTCTCTCGGCCGGGATGCTCCGAGGTACGTCATAGTGACGACGCATGTTTGACTGAGATGTTTGAATCTCATGATTCACAGCATTTCGCTAATCCTCACTAGTTTCACTACTATCTCGATCACGAAGGACCCGCCAATGCGCCGTGCGTGCGGGGCCTTTGCCAGACTTGCCGGCCCGTGTCTCTGTTGCCGGACTCGCAACCCACGACCCACTGTTGTCCGCCTCCAGTCGCTGAGCCAGGCTATCTCAAGGAGATATACCGATGCATCATGGACAACTGCCCATTCCTGACAGACACGCGACGAGAGATGAAGGTACATCTTCAATCATCCTATTTTCAGTCCTACTGTTGGAACCCTGTTGTCTCTCTAACGCGAAGCCCCTTTGGCTTAGGCCCATCTGCACTCTCCACGGAAGAACGGTCACAAGTCATATCTTACCGGCCTGGCCAGCCGCATTGAACATGGTCAGCCCCTCAGTGCCGTTGACAAGGAGATATCCTCGCGTCTGATGCTCATGTTCAACGATCGTGACGCCCGCGGGCAAAAGTCAATCTCCCAGCCAATCAACACAGTTCTGGGACCAGAAGACATCAGCAGCCCCGCCATCCTGCGCGAGCACACACAGTGGATGTCTTACCTCGGCCTGCACACCCCAGAGGTGCACCGCCGCGATTTTTGGGACTCGCGGACTGGCCAGTGGTACTACCGCGAATACAACCTCGACAACGACTTTGAGGACGCCATCGAGAATGCGCGCGTCGTCTCCTATGCCACGGGCCGCCCCGTCAAGGCGTCTGAATTTCTTTGGCGCTAAGCGCCTGGTCCTTCTTTTACTCACGTAACTTTCTTTTTAGGAAAGTCCGTACGCCACCAACGGCTTCTAATCATGCATTACTACAAACGACCCTCCGGAAACCAGTTACCCAAATCGTTGTCGATTACTCCAGTTTTATATCTGATGGGGACCTGAGACCACCTCCTAGGAGATTGTGAATCCACGAAGAAAGAAGAAAGGGATCTGCATCATCTTATGACTATTATGCTTTGTTATGATAATTCGACAGAAAAGACAATCGTCAACGAAACATGCGAAACACGAAAAAAACTGAAACGGACAACAGCACCTCTCGACCAAACAAGGAGGGAGTAACGATAAATGGGTTGGCAAATGTTGAAACATATTGGGAAGGGATTGTTTAACCGGAGGTTGGATTGTCTTGTTTTCTGCTTCTTATTCAATTTTTGTTCTGCTTTCGTCTTTCTTTCAATTGGTGTTCAAGGCTGTCAAACCCTGGGGGCTTCCAGGCCCTTCATTTTTTACCAGGCATACGGAGGAAGAGGCGTATAACTCATTGGAGGACGAGGAACCGAGATACCCCTTGCTTGAAAGCACTACTAGGTNGGTTAGGATGTGTGTTAGACATGTTGGCTGAAGGTGATTGGGGCGACGAAACTCAAGTCGGGGGGGGATATCAACCGGCGAAGGTGGGTTCGGTAGACGAAGACAACCCATGAATAAACACTATGCTAGGAGTTCGCATGCCGAGTTGATTTACTTGATGTCGTGGGCTTTCTCCTGCCTCCCCTTTAAATCGTTGGCTGCAGGGGCGAGATGGGTCGCGCTGCACTAGATCACATAGTCTTTGCCCTCAGCCGGCCAAGCCGCCACTCGCATACCTGACAGACCATAACGCTTGCATCATAAAGCTTACGATAAGCACAAGCTCACAGATGTCGTTCGACGTGGCGGGTGACAAGCCACAGACACACACACCAAGTGAAACGCTCCCCGGCACGACTTCATGCGATGCGACTTCGTGATGAGAAACGACGGGCCTCGCAATTGAGATTGCTACGTACGTCCACGTCGCACAGAAGAACACGTGAAGCAGCAACACGACAAAAGATGACGAGAGTGAGTGTCGAAGTTTCTTTTCTAAACCTAAAAAAAAAAGGGCCAATCCCGAGTAGTGGAAATCCCATCCGGGGAGGCGGGGCGGNGGGGGGGGGGGGGGTGGGGTTCCAATCCGCCTACAAGAAGGAATCGCCGTGGTCTAGTTTCTGGTCACGCCGGCGAGGGGCCCCCTGACGTCGCCGCTCCTGGTGAGCCACAGGAAGTCGCGTCAGCCGAACCACGTACGACTACCAGGACAAAACCACGACATCTGCTATGCTCAAAATCCACTTGGAAGAGAAGATGCAGAGACAAAGACAGAGGTGAGGAAAAAGGACAGGAAAAGAAAGGAAAGGAAAAGAGAGGGCGGGGGCAAAGGGAGAAACAATGAAATGGGAAAAAGAGGGATAACCACTTCACCTCAGCCGCACCTCATCCCCCGGGACTGCCCACGCTTCAACACCACCCTCGAAACTCTTCCCGGCCTTGAAAATCCCATTCGGGGTCCAAGGCTCCTGCCCGCCGTCTTGGCAAAGCCAGCGGCGGAGCGAGTACCCATTCCGCGCCGCTGCCCCTTCGGCAACGAGCCGCCCGCGAGGCCCGTCTTGCTCTACCGTCTTCTTCGGCGCAGACGACCGGGTTACCTCGGTCATGGCCAAGGTGCCACGGCAGTCTCCGCCAAACAGTACGGACCCGAGAAATGCGGTTAGGCGGTGCTGAAAACCGGCGATTAGTCGACGGAGGTCCACAGCGTGAGAACCCGCACCTCTCGGATGTAAGAACCCCAGACGAATGACGAAAGGGGGGCCAACAGATTGTTTTACCATAAGGCCGATTCCGCGGGGCGCCACGGTCCGCTGGGGGCATTCGCTTTATAGCAGCTCGGACGCAGAGCAAACCTGCCCACTGCCCGGGTACGGAGCAACGAGACGGATGTGTAAAGAAAGTCTCCTATTTCTTTACATGCCTAAGCGAATCAGGGGGTTGCAAAGCTCGTGCTGCTGCGGTTGCGGTGCGCACACTGACAGAGGTCGACACGAGGAGTCCCGTGGCTTCGTATGAGTTCTCAAAACAGCGGAATCCTGTTGACGGAAGCGAGGACCCTAGGATCTAAGTACCGGCCAAGGAACGTAGACTTTCCCCTCCCCTCCTGGCCGCTGATGATGTTCATCTCTTTGGTCGCATGCCGGTTTCTGCACACCTCACAGGTAACTACTTCGCTTGCCTGCAGTCGATTTCAATATCGCTGTCTTGGAGCTGTTAACAAACAGTTTTCTGCCAGGCCGTACCGCAAGTCAAGTTCGGGCAGCATTCGTTTCGAGGAGCAGAGGGCGGACCAAATACTCACCACAACAAAAGAGTGGTATTCGGAAAAAGGTATGGGGTCACATCCACTTCAGGGTGCTTGCTGAGTTACCAACAAATTTAAAACTGTTGCCAGTAATTAGCAATTGATAATCTGATATGTAGGTGCCCAAATAGCCAGCCGTGCTGTGAGGCGATGGTAGGGCTTCGCCGTCCAATCTGATGACCGGATGAAGCCTAGATTGGGTCGTTGCAGCACGTTTGTCGCAAATGCAAATGTCATCAAAAATTGTTATTGTCCCTGTTGCAGAGCGCTGATGTGTGTAGACTGAGCATCGCACGGCCGATATAAGATGAAGCCTAGGACCCGAAGGGACAGGTGGTACAATGGAATGATGCTTTGATTTTAATTGTCTATCCATCGCATTTGACATTTGCCCATCAAACGTAATATAACACCTCTTTCATGAATGACGCCTCCAACCTCTCCTCTTTTGGCATTTCCTTTGCCATTCGTATTCCTGTCCTGATGCCTTGCCCGTCCGTTTTTGCCCAAAACCATGGCCGAGAGAAATAATCCGAGATTTTTTGAGTTTGGTTTCCCACGAGGTGATTACCATTATATACTATGTTGAAATTGGCCGGTGGGCTTGCTTTAAGCAATACATGCGACATATGACAAAAGAAATCGACTTTTCCCGTTCGAAGACTGTGTTCATTGCCCAACAGGGGCATTGTAATATTGTACAGGCACCATTGTTGACCACTCTGCTGTTGTCATGGGCGTGGGTGCTGGCGCGTTTTCGTCAACGACTGTGCTGGTGAAGCTCTCCCAGTCATCGAAAACCATGTTCTCGGGCATGAACTGAAAGTTCATCGGCTGCGCCTCGGGGGGCGGGGGGGGAAGTTCCCTGTCAAGCGAGGCTCGACGGTGAGACTCGGTGTTCGTGCGCGGCTGCGGTGCGTGATACAATGGCGCTGGCATCATCGACTGGGCTCTCATCTGATCCATGAATGGGGAAGGTGTCGAGTCCTGCGATGCCAGAACCGGGGGCTGCGGTGACTGGGTTGGCAGAGTCTGAGAGGGTATCGCTGGTGGCGGAAGAAGTGGTTGAGGAGGGTATTGCTGAGGAAGGGCGGAAGGCGGCGGTGCATAAACCTGCTGAAACTGCATCGGGGGCGAAGCGGGAACGGGAAGGAATACGAGATCGGCCAGTTTATAGGCGATGGCCACTATGGACTCGGCTTCGCTGCTAGAACCAGAGAAGAACTCGAGAAGATCTTGTAGTTGTCCAGGGCTCTCGTTCTCCATGAAACCCTGGGCGCGGCCGGTTTGTGTAGGGTTCCAGCTAAAGTTGGGCTGACGTCCACTGAACTCATTGGCCTTGGACATGAGAACTTCCTTCCAGGCCTCATGGATCAGAGGCTGGTGAAGGAGACCATAAATGACCCTCGAGTGCATCCAGTCCGACTTGGTCTTTCCAGACTCGAAGTGCCTTGCAACATGCTCGACGTGACGTTCCCTAGAGGGGTGTAGGGCAGAGCAGAAGCCGCAGGCCCAGTACTTTCTTCTCTTGAGGTACTTGACAACCTTTTCGGAGTGGGGGCAAGTCTTGCAGCCGTGAGATGCCTTGTGATGTTGGTTGAAAGTGTTGGCTCCCCAAAAGCTCCTGTTGCAGCCCGGTTCGGGGCATGGATATTTCTTCCAACGCTCGTGGAACTCCTCCTCGTGACGCTTCCAGTCGTACTTTCGTTTGAATCTCGTCTCGCATGATGTGCACCAATAGAAATTGAAACGGCCCGGGCCCCATCCCGTTTGTGCACTTGCTACCTGGGGAAGATTGCCCGGGGCACCGACGGGGGCCTGTGGTAGGCATTGCTGAGACGGGGCAGGAGTATGAGAAGACTGAGAGTAGTGTGTCGCGACAGTGGCGTTGGAGTTTGCTGATCCCATGGACCAGATACTGGCATGACCGGAAGAGCCCGAGCTCGTGGAGGATACGGAGATGCGCGGTCGGTGACCTATTTGGCCATGACAAATTGCTGAAGGAACGGTAAGGAAGTTAGCAGGGTAGGGTTCTTTGTCTTTCTCGTCTTCTGGCGACTTCCTGTCTGCGCAGTAGAGAGAAGGTTTGGGGTTGGGGAGCCAACCTCGTGTCGAAGCATCCTCCATGGGAGCATCTTGTGATGTCGGTAGTTGATGGTGGGTTCTGTCTTCGCCTGCCTCCCACATCTGCAATAGCACCTCGCGCGACATCCCAGAGCTCTTGAGGGCCTCGAGGGTCCGTCTGGCATCGGCCAGGACATCGGCCGGGGCGTCTTGCATTGGATGATCCATTTGAACAATCGTCCACTCTTCCCCTCCTTCGGTCGAGGTTGAGGCGGATTGAGTGTGGTATCGGCGATGTCTCAGGGGCGAGTCGGGCGTAACAGATCGAAGGATGAGGTTGATAAGGCGCGTCGAAGCGGGAGTGAAAAGAGAGGACGCGAATATTCACAGATGGTTGATTCGTTGGCCGAGAGTATGATCCCAATCGGTTTGTGGGTAATAGAAAAAAAGTTGAGAGAACTGATGGAAAGAAGCAGAGAAGAGCAAAGCAGAACAGAGCTGTTCAGGGCAGGCCCGGGGTAAATGAGACAGAAAAAAAACCAAGCGAATGTCGCGAGGGCGTGCAGTTGTTGACGCAGTGCGTCCCTAGAACATGAACTAATCGGAATAATAATAGAAAGAAACGAGCGTGGGCTGTGGAGGAGTTGGAATTGGGGGTGTTTGGTATTAAAGGGTAAGGTTGGTTTTTTTTTTTTTTTCCCCGGCGACAGGAATGAGGTGAGGTGTGTAAAGTGTGAGGTGTGAGATTGTGGTGGTGGTGGTGGTGGTGGAGGAGGAGGAGGAGGAGCAGGAGGTGTCAAGGTAAGATAAGGTAAGGAAGGTGTCTAGGTAGAAAAAAGGTACGGTGCAGGGTTCGAAGGCAGGTGCGAGGTTAAGATCAGACACACATGGACATGGCGGGAAAAGACTGGCTGGCGTTGGCGTTGGCGTCGTGGAGTTCGGACGCCTTTGCGGGAAGCGAACGAGTGTGTGCGTGTGTGTATGGAAGAGAGGGAGACGGGAAGAAGGAGGAGCGGATGACGGAGAGAAAGAGGAGAGAGAGTTAAGGAGAGGAGGTGTGTGTGCGTCCGTGGTCGTAAGGTGTGTGTGTGTGTGCGTGCGTGCGGTACGGTGTGATTTGTTGATGAGGTGCGTGTGAGAGTCAATTGAGGTGCATGTATGTACTACGAATCAGGACCAGAAGGGCAGAAGGGGGAGGGAGGGGAACCAGCGGGAAGCTTGGACTAGTTAGTCAGGAACCTAGCGCGGGAAGGCGAGGAGGGAACGAAATAGGTAGGGGGTAGCTTAAGTTCCCCTACCTAGCTAAGGTACTTTTGAGAGATGCCTGGGAACGGAGAAGAGAAGGAAGGAAGCAGAAGGAATAGAAGACGCAGTACTACGTACAAATGGGCCAAAAATGCGCAGGAAGCATGAGTGAACTAAGGTACCCATGAAAGAGGGGAGAGAGCAAAAGGACATCTTTTCTGTGCCTGCCTACCTGGGCAAAAGATAGGTACCGGAGGTAAGGTAAGAAGAGGGCCACGGAGAGGCAAGGTACCTGACTTGATCTCACAGGAAGTATTTGGTTGATGGCCCCTGCTCAGCGTTGCTCCCAAGGTTGTTCCTCCTGCACGCACCTACTCCGGCCTGTCCTCATATCGCGCCTATCCGTGCGATACTTTTTTGGGTAGACGTGCTTCAAAGCAAAATAGACCGCTACTTGACCTTGGGGCTCTGGCGTGCTCTCATCTACACTAGGTTGATGGCGAAGATCGGACCGGCTGATTGACACTAGTCAGTTTGGTAGGTCTCTTGAGCTCAATTTTAGGCCACATCAGCCAGGCACAAGCACGAAGAAACGCAGGCTAAGGGAGATCGAAGAAGGGCGGAAGAGCATGAGAACCACGTCGACGGAGCAAGGATAACATAATCATAGAAGAATCAGGTAGAGAAGTCAATAGGGGGTATCCCGGTTTATGTTTACGTGAGTAAGAGCTTGTCCACTCGGTGTCTGAAGAGTCGCTACATATCATGACCCCAGGTAAACCAACTGAGAGGAGATCCGGCAGAGGCATTGGAGATGACAGGTATCCGTACTCGTAGACAGAAGCTTAGTAGATTTCAGATTACAGTGAACGAAACTGTTACTTTTATCTCGTGCTGGGGCATCCTAGGTCGGACGATAGGTGAAGAGGTGACCCAACGTGAACCGTCCATCCTTGGAAGGATTAGAAGGAAAGAAGGATCGAGACATCAAGCAAGCAAGAAATTTTGGATCGAATGGGGCAAACAAGCAGACCAACAATCTCCTAGACAAGAAGCATGCCTCGCCTCTTCCATTCCCTGACCTTGCCTTTTCCCTATGCTACCTTCCAGTTATGCAGTTTGAGCTACCATATTCTTGCTGCGCATCTAGGCTCTACTATGTGTGATGGGCTACTGGACCCACCAAGAGTTTGCCAAAATGTGAAGCTCATCAAAACTAGCGAACGCTGCGCATGTCAAAACGTCATTTGGAAATGTCAATGGGACGCGTTTCACTCCCGTAACGCGTGGCATGCGAAGCATACAGGGTGCTGTTATAACTCAAGTCAAGTAGGCGGTAACAAATAAAAGGTACCCTCAACGTAGCATCCAGGGCCCAAGACTTTGAGATGGAGGGCAACTGGAGGGAATGCAGCGCTCAGCGAGGCGGAGGGGGCAGGGACAGTGAGGAAGTTGGAGGGGGCGTAGGATCAAGGGAACTGGGGGCGTCGCGACTGGACGGGTAAAAAGTAAAAGTAGCAAGGGGGAAGCAGGGACGATCCCGCCATCGAGGATGAAACGAACCTCTCAGCGCGTCATCGTTCGGTTACGGCAAACCAGCAGTGTGATCCAGAGTTCGGAGTCTTGTCGATGCCATGAATCAAGATGGAGCGACGCACTCTTCCTCCTGGAGAATTGAAGGAACCGCCCACACAAGCACGGGTAAGTACACACGCCTGGGTGCAATTGATCACCCACCCAGCCAAGGCAAGGTTCGGACGGGGACGGGATGGTACCGGACGGCATGGGATGGATATCTGGGTCGACATACCGGGGGACGGGAAGCGCGATTCTGATTTCATCCTAAGAAACGCGCGTATGTGTGCGCATGCGTGTGATGCGGCTGTTGAGACAGTCCCTGATCTAATTCGGATCAGCGCGGTATGGTTCTTTGGGGGATGAATGGTATCGGCTAAAGAGGGATGGCCTGAGATGAGACAGATGGAGCCCAGGGTAGGGGTGCGACAGAAAAACGGTTTGGCCTAGAAAGCCACGGTGCGTTGTGCGCGTGGCAAGAATGAAGGCCAAATGGAGAAACCGACAAACAATACACGTGCAGAACAATGGACGAACATGAGCGAAGTAGGAAAGGAAACTAGGGTCGGTGACTTTGTTTCCGATGAGCTTCTAATGCACGCTGCATGCTTCAGTGGTTTAGCCTCGCTAGGATCAGGGTTGTAAATTCAGAGGGGGCAGAGCCAATGCGGGTGGAGACGGACGGATAAGAAAGAAAATTAACGGCCTCAGGAGAAGGTGACAGGATTGCGGGTGATGTATGCGACGGGAGAGATCGAAATGCTGCAGCAGCGGCGGCGAACAAAAGAAGAGACCATGATTGAAATGAACGGTGGCCGGATGGATGGGCAAGTAAATCGAGGGAGAACGTAGACGTAGCAGATAGAAAGAACGAAGCGGCAATCTGGTTGGGTACAGGGTCTGTGGGGCTCGGGCCCACATCAACTCAGCGTCAGTGCTCAATCTCATCTACCTTACTGTATAACGTAGTAGAATCAGGTGACCATGTCGCGTCGCGCATAGCACAAGGTAGCATACGGTACTGAACATAAGACGTACAGCACAACTTGACAGCAGATACCATGATTTATCAACATCTCTCTGGTCAGTGAGACAACAACCGTGAGAACCGGATGGCTTTCATAAAAGTGAGTTACGCTTGGAAGCAATCGATCACCGCCATCCACCACTCTTCCGATGTAGTCGTCCCACAGAGAGTCAAGTCACTTTATGATCGCGCATGCTACCCTGCCTCGAGCTCTTTTGGACCACCTTCATTCCATACTGGCCGCTAGGTATGGACGCTAGGAAGCAAGCGAAGAGAAGCGAACATTGCGAAGAAGAAAGAGGCAGGCCAGATCAGGGAAGACGGGGAAATAAGAGAATATGCGGGAACGGCGCACCGCATGGTACGTAGGCAAGGTGCCTAGCGTCAGATCTTATTCCAGTGATTCCAATGACTCTCCTCGTGAAGCGAACAGCTCCTTCCTCAAGGCCCAAGCAACGCGGCAGTGTCTTACCGCGGTTGGTAAGAGAGTTTGCTCCGTGCCGTTGAACCCAGAGTCCATGGCGCGCTCCCCGCCTGGTGATCAGCGCTAATCGATATTGGGTATAACACGGGAGTGCCGCTCAACACGCTAGACCGAAAACGTCCCAGAGCACCCGATGCGCTGTGGGTTTACTTTCCTCGCAATAAGACCAACTTCTCCCCCCGTTCCAAAATTGAATCGTCCATGTTGTGGCTTCTTTTGACGGCATAAGGGCCTTGCGTTTTGTGACCTAATTGTCCTGTCGTCGCCCCCTCGTTCATTTACTGCACCAATCCCCACTCCTTTATCTCACACACCAGAGCTGGTCGATCATGGATTCATGGCGGAGCATGCTGCACCAGCTTGGCGGTATCGGGGTGCGAGCGACCGGTAGAGAGATATAGAGGAGCAACATGTAGAGAGGGGTTCGTCCAGAACATTGGATGAACATGTCGATACCCGGTCTGCGACATTTTTTTTATTCACTCTCTTTCACAGTCGCAGGTAGAAAGCTGATCCGTGATGACAGAGAAATGTCAGTAGCACACTGACGACTTGTTCAAAATTGCCCCGACGTGATTGGCGGAGACAGGACCTGAAACAAATTCAGGACTGTTCACCGATGCGCCACGGGGCGATCCAGCGTTTCGAAACAAGAGCAGAGGGAAACGCGCCAGGCATTCCCAGCATCGCCCTTATTTCGTGATGCACCAGCGGCAAATCATCATCACCATCACCATCACCACCACCACTGGACCTCACTGTTGATAACTTCTGCGTAACTGCAAAGGCAGAGTAGTACTGTATTTGAGGTACCTCAGGTAGGTACCAGAAGTCTCCGACGCACACACTGAAAGGCTAGCTGCTCCAGTGGACTACTATGGAGATGTCCTGATGGGAGCTGCAAAAAGGGGTCCTCACCGACTTGGGCACTACACATGGAGGTACCAAAGGTAGGGCCTCAAGCTGACACCAAGAGCTTCTTTTTCACAGGGTCGCGGGTGGCTCAGGCACAAGCAAAATTATTTCGCAGGGAACTCCCAGTGAGCTTCGGAGGCCTTGGGATGATTGACAGGGGTGAGGAGGGAACCACACCAAGAAGCAGGGTCTATCGCAGCATTCTGTTGCCTTTTTTGGTCAGCTTTAATGACATGATGGGATGGAACAAAAGACGAGAAGCAAACATCCGATGAAATGCCTCCTGATTGGGTTGTTCGAGTCGGAAGAACTCGGTCGGAAGAAGGTACTCCACCATGTACTTATCTGCCCAGCCTGTCGATACATGCCCTTGGTGCTTCCTGCTAACATGGTGCCAATGATAACTCCACCTCAGTTCGTATATGCCATGTTCACAAGCTCATGTCCTCATGGCTCACGGGCCTTCTTTTTTTCCCTTAATAAACTGTGGTTTGAACCGATTCCCTTCTTCCCCCCTAACAGCATTCATTCTGCTCCCGGGCTGTTGGTATTACCAGTAAAGCAATACTTGGTGTCACGTTATACGATAACATCACTGTAGGCGCGTCATACATTCCACAGCCGTGTCTCGTTTTCGTAGTTAGGACCGTCATCTATCACACCCGATTGCTGTCTTGTGACTGTCGGCATGCCCATCAAACCCAATGCAGCACGCCAGCGCGCAGGCTCCTTCTTTCATCGCTTTTTCAACCTTCGATATTTTCACCTCCTTTGGAGACACAACTCACTACGCATCATGGCCTGATCAAAGCTAGCGGCGCGTCTCGGAACTCCCGCTTGTCGGAACGCGGGTCTCAGGCAATCTACCTTGCAGGCTTACCCGGCCTTGGCCAGCAGGCTTACTACGTATATACAACGTACAACCGTTCCAAGGATCCGGCTCTTCTCTTGGGTTCGTGTCGTCCTCTTTAGGGCACCAAACACGGACGAGCACTGCTGCCAACCGCAACTCCCGTCCGTCAAACTTAGCTTTAGACGTGATCCATCGTCATGCCACTGCAGTTAAGCCCGAAAACCCAAGCATGGGCTCATCCGTGTGGAATCCGGGGCCCAGAACTCGGAGATGCACAAAGGGGGAGAGGGAAGGGAAAACACAAGCCACCAACAAACAAGCTTGTTGCCAGCCTTGGTTTCATTTCATTTCACTTCGTCGTTGGCGCAACCAACCAAGTCAGCCAATTCGCACAGAAAAAAACTCTGCTCTCAAATTAGCATCGTTGAGTCCCATTGTCGTCAAAAGCTCGAGCAAATTGGCACTATCGCTCACACTTACAACTCACAGAATTCGAGAGTCGGAACCACGATTCACAAGACCACGGGGCCATGGGTCAGAATGATGAACTTCAACTTCTTGCGTCTCTACCAACCTTTGCCCACTTTGGGAATGGGGCAATGATGGCGACGGCCCCGCCCTGCTGAACACCCGTTAGCTCTTGACTCTTGGCTCTCGGCTCTCGTGTCATGACATGCCGGGGAAATCAGTATCACGCTCAAGTCGATAGAAGTCCCGCTGGACCGCCGCCCAAGTACATACGATCCACCCACCGACCTCCACGCAGTATCATCCACCTTGCACCTCGTGGTTGGAACTGCTACGGGTTAAGGAGAGAACGGACGGACCTAAGTCTCCATCGCCGCACGGTCTACTATGTACGTGCTCCCTCTGTAGAGTATGTACCCTTGTCGCCCTGCGTCCTTCCTCTCGCCATCTCCCGTTGGTTCTTCCTTATCCAAGTGGTGGGCACCCGCCGTTTACATTCGGGGCTGGAATTGATCTTGAGATCGCTCTGCACCGGAAGGCCGCGGGCCACATCTTTCTGTTGTAGTCGAAGTTTGGACCCCTGACCCTCGAATCATCTCAAGAATCGAGGCTCGAGCGACGGGCATGATATTTCCACCGGATCGTATGCATGCATGCCATATACGTGACTTTCGAATTCGGTCAGTGGAGGTTAACGTCTTTAGACCAAATGATGCCAGTCCCACCTACCTCACTTACTGTAAGGTAGGCACTTACAGTATCACTATGTAGGTGCTTGCGCACTGGCACACTTTACTTGCCAATGTACTTGCAGTTGCCGTTGCGTACGTATGAACGTGTCTCGAACTTCTATCGCCCGGTTAGCAGGTAAGTCGGAATCACACTAAAAAACGAGACTCCAAGGCATCGATGGAGCAGGTGAAGTGATGCACATGCTCGGTGTTCTTTCGACTCAAGCTGTTAATGGCCACACCATGGTACAAACATGTAGCCATCTTGGATATTTTGACCATGTTGCTTGCTGCTCTACCCTTGTCTTAACTTTTTGCCTTCCCTTCCCTTGCCCTGCATACGCAGCAACGCAGGCAGCCTTGCTTGTCCAACAGTCTCATACCCTGCTTCTTCTGGGTTGTTTTCTTCTTTCTCTGCCATCCTTAATTTTAAGACTGCTCAACACTCAACACCTGAACGTCACATGGCGGTAGACAAACAGGAGAGATATCCGTACTAGGGAGAGCTTTTCTGACAGCATAATTGCCCGAGACGCTTGAAAGAGCTTGGGTTGAGGTAAGGAGGCACGCACCTTCAAGTATATTGAGTACCTTAGCACCTTAGCTACCCTATTCCCGAAGCTGACGTTTAGGGGGGGCCAAAAACACCTCCCTGTCATGGGTACCTTCTAATTATCCAAGTACCTTGCCCGTTCCTGTTGTCCCACCCAACAGTTCGGATCCGAAGCACCATTTTGACTTGTTCAGCACCTACCGTTGCCTGTTATACCATTGACCTCTTCTTTACCTTCATCGTAGGAGCGAATACCTTTGAGATTGACTGGTAGAGTGACCGCTTGCCAAACCTCCCAATATTGACTTCAAATCAATAATTCATCTCGTACTCATTTGCTATCATTCCCCACCCAAACGGAAATATCGTCGCCTCCACGGATAGATTGATTCGATTGTCATTCGCTTCTTCACATGGACACGTCAGTCAACTCCGTCTTCTCTGGGCTCCTGAACCATAGTTCCCGACAGGTTTCACGTCGAACAGCATCCTTATGGTGTTTGCTTGATGCTCGCGGTATTGTTTGAACCCCTCCTTTGGCGGTTGGTCATTTTCGCTCTTGTTTCCGCCTCCTCGTCGTGCCCCTCCTTTTTTTTTCGGCCATCGAGGTGCGCGCCATTTACAAACAACCGTTCGTCCGAACTTGAAGCGTCAGGGGGCTCGCAGCCTGTCACCCCAACTACTGCGAACAGAAGGCCATGATCCCGCTTGTGCTGCATTCTGCAGCATTGCATATTGTATGTGGAGCATCATTCGTGATGGGAGGGTGATTCAGGGTTTGGGTTCCGCATCGTGGTCAGGGTGACCCAAACTAACGAAAAGCGATTGCCCGTCTCCGGGGCGGGTGCGCTGCCCCAGGACTCGAGAGTACCAACTTTTAGCGGACTGCCCCGTGGACTTGGATAGGAAAGGGAAAGATACGGAGCCTCTCTCGGTGAGATACCGAGACCCTGTGACCCCCGGCTCGGGTTCCATGATCCGTCCCGCCCCGCGGCCCTATTCCCCTTTCTGCTACATCGAGATCACCCCAACCTTGACCACTTGACTTTCACCAGGATGATTATTCAGTTCTTCCGGTCATGAGAGATAGTGGGATGGACACGGACAGTTGCTGATACATGATACGGATACGGATACAGGAGACTGAAATGCAAGGATGAGTAGCTTATTACATGGCACGAATGCCCGGCTACTGCGAAAATCCCCCACATCGCCGCCGTTCATCATCCGTTGGGTTTTGGACCTAGTACTGTACGCGTTGCACTAGGTATTACTCGCGTCTTCGTATCGTAACCCATAAGGTCATCGGGGAAGAATGACAAAAGGAAGGGATCAATGACGGCCGGTGCGGGACATTCAACCCCTGGCTGTCTTAGTTTTAGCCTCGCATTGACCTCGTCTCGACAGAAGAGACAATACTTGTTTACCCATCGCTTATCGTTTCCTCCTGCCGCGACTCGACCAACATGCTACAAGTTATACAACGCGGGTGGATACTCAACACAGGGATTGTCGTCCGTCCAGACTGGTGCGTTCAGAAGTAGGTCAAAACGTCTACACTTCCCATGACGGGGTGTCTTAAGATAGGCGCTCCATTCATGTAGTCATACAAGCTGGACTGGAGCAAGCCTCAACACCAGGAAGAAGGGGGAGGAGTGGGGGGGGAGGGAGAAGAAGAAAAAAAAATTGGCCATGGCCAAGGCTCCATTCGAATTGACAATAGAATCCCTTTCCACACTTCTCTTCCCAGAACCTAGGATCAGCTTTCCACGGCAAGGACCCATGCCCAAGGGCCGGTCAAGCGTGGGCCCCACATGCCCACACTGGACCGCGATGAACTCGGGCGAGCCGCGGAGACCACAACTGCCAAGAGACCACCGCTCTTGGAGCTTGGAGTGGGCGAGGGTGAAAGGAGGAGACGGAGAACGGCTAGGAGGAAAAGAAAGAGAGAGGAATAAAAAAAAAAAGGTACACGTATAAGAAAAAAGGGGGGCGGGTGAGGGGTCCGGGACGTACAACAGCCCAGCAGACAGCGCGCGTTTTGAGGGTCCGAGAGCACTCAATTAGAGAAGACAATTTTGATGAGACTTTGACAGTGGGTTTTGGCGGCGTAGTCAAGCGGCAAGCGGTTTACTAAGGTATGTAGCTGTAGCTTTCTGGTTTGATGCCGCAACGACAGCTTGGGGCCTCCGAAATGCCGTCTTTACCACCCTTCCCCCCCATCTATCCTCGGGCCATTGGATCACCTGATGTCCTCCAACCCCTTTGCCGAGACCTCGACGAATTACTGTCGTTGCAACGTCTGGTCTTTATTATCAGGTGTCAGTCAATGGATCTAATGAATGCGATGGATCTGATCAAAGTTTCGCAGGCGAAAACTCGCCCGTTATGCTTCCTTGCTTTCTTTCTTTCTTTCTTTCTTTCCTTCCTTTTTTTTTTTCCAAATTCTTTTTAATCAACCCTCGCCCCCTTCCCCAAAAAAATGACCTCACAAATTAGGTGATGGCATTATCCGTACCTTGGCTTCATGAGCTTGAAGATTTCCACGCGACGCCGATCAGGATTCTATTTCCCCATGCCCCCAAGCCGCCCCCATCACGCCCCCATCCGACAATCCACCCCATACTGTTACTACTGCCTTGTTGTTGTTGTTGTTGCTATTGTCTGTCTCCATTTGTCTCTGCCTCCGTTCTCTGTTCCTGCGAGGCCTCAAAAGTTAATGCCTTCTCCAATCGTCCCTTTGTCTCTGTCTATCTACGCCGGGCTCTTATATCTCATCTTCGATTCATGTTACAGCCCGCCAACTCCCTTTGACAGACCGAACTGAACATGCCAAGCGAGTTGACAACCCGCCTTGAACCAGGTCACCAAATCGTGTTTCATCTCGTTCGGCTTCACTTAGCGGGCATCGGAAGGGCCAATTCCCGCGTCCGTACAACGGCGACAAACGCCCCAAGAATAAGTTACTGAAAGGGAGGGGGGGGATAAAAAGAAAGACAAAGACCGACTCCGTTTTGCACTCCCTACTGGCACCGCCCTCCTCCACACCAAACCGCAGGCTTGGCTTTTGAATTGCTTCCTTTCCGTCTTCTCAGATTTACACACACGCCCCCATTGGCTTGTCGTTCGTCGCACATGCACGCAAGCTCGCCAGTGCCGATGTTTCGACGACGGAACACGCTGCGGTGCCACCCCAAACACAAGGAAGCAAAGCTCGCCTCGTCGCTTGCTTGCCATGCGGCCCGTGTATGGCAATGGCCGTTTTGAGGAAATTGGATTGCCGCAGCTAGTCCCGAGGGCGTGGCCGCCAGCCTTCCTGAACCGGGACTGGCACCGGCACAGCGAAGACCGGAGAGAAGCAACAGAACGGAGCGAAAGCGAGAGGAAAATAAAATGACGCCATGGGAAGCGAAGGCAGGGCGAGGCGAAGAGGTGTGTTACCCCTTGATTGATCCCAAAGTCGGTTTGGTCTGGTCTCGCTTGGTTCGGGTGGCCTCGTGTGGCGTCGCGCCATCGCCTCGCGAGTCACTTAGTCAACCCGTCGCGCGTTCAACTGACTTCATCCCGCTCTTTGACCAATTATGACATTTGACCCCGTCTTTAAGCCATCTAGGGACGCCTTGTTTCGATCCCTTCTCGCTTTGAAGGATATCAAGTCTGGTGCTTGTCCGTTGTTTCCGAGGCTACTCTCGCACAAAACAGTACCCGCGTTTTCACCAAGGCGCGAACTCGACCACTTTGTTCTTTCCTGACGTGCGCCATATGGGACCGACGAATTAACGGTCTGCTCTTTGGTCCATTTTCCTATCCCGTCTCTCTCCAATTCCTCATACGATCCCGCGTAGTGGCTTGTCGGAGGAGATATCCCGTCTGTACCAAACGATTTACTACCAGTGATCGCCAGGTCCCCTCCTCATCTCGTTTTCTCGTCGGCCCGTGGTGGATCGGATCCTCTTTCTCTTCTTCCAGTGGGTGTACCTTCTTCTTCTTCTTCTTCCTCCTCCTCCGAGGCTGAGCCTCCTCTACCTCGGACTCGGTCCCAAGCGACCGCGCTTATTCAAGACGCAGACGACCAACTAGTCCATCTCTGCTCCTGGCCCGCGGCCCATGTGACCCACGGTTGCTCACTCACGCCCTCTGCCATCCCATCGAGGTCTCATCATCCATCCAAATGTTTGCTTAGCTGTCTGGAAGCTAAGACGGCGAACGGATGCCCTATTTCAGGAACGCGCAGTCCTAGCGGCAAACCGCCGACTACAGTGCGCCGCAAGGGACAACCAGAAAACGGATGAGAAAGGTCTACTTGGAACCTATCGTAGGGTCCCAAACCCGACGCCTTCGCGACTGGATAACGTGGGAAAAGGGGGCTCGTGGCTCGAATATCAAACCAGCTCCATTCCGTCGTGGGTAACCAAACCCACTTGGATCGCCATGGTCTCCGAGATCTGCGACAAGGGCTCCGAATTCCCTGTAGTCTCCGTCTGTTTTTTTGGATTGTTTTTATCTTCCCCTTCCAAGTTCTCTCACATCTTTCTTTCCTTTTTCTTACTTGAGTAGGCAAAGATGAAGTTATCCAAACTGAGAATGCACTCAACAATGCCACCAATAACCCTCCAGTCATGCCCTCAAGTCGTCACGGCATTTCCTCACAGGCTTCGTGCCTCCCGGGCTTAAAGTAGGCTTTGGACCGGGCCCCGGCCATGATTGTTGAAGGGCACCTGCCAAGGGCGGAAGAGTTCTTCAAAAAAGAGATAGTCTCGTATGGTCCCTGCCTTTCTGAGTTGTCATCTTCTTCCGTTCTCGCGCCGCATGGACACCAGTATGAAATTTTCTTTTCGTTTGCGAATGACAAGCAAGACACGGGCAGGTTTACGAGATCTTCATTTCCGAGGAAAAGACGCCTTCTCCCAAAGGGGGACGATGAAACGCCGGATGGTACTGTCACTCGGGCTCTAGAATGGCACGACGGGACAGTTCCCCCTCCATATCTCCCCATCAGTAGGAGAGGAAGGGGAGGCCGTCGGCTGAGGTCCCGGTGTCCGGGGCTCTTAGCAGGGCTTGATCACATCCTCTGCAAGGGATTATCGAACGTTATGCGAGATCTGGTCCAACTCTAATCATTAGCCCCGGAAAGCTGTGCTGCTGCGAGAGCCCGGCCAACGGAAAGATGGACGTTGGCGCGAGCGCGCGGTGGATTGACTAGCTGGCTGTGTTTATCAACGGAGTACGTTCTTGCTCCAGACCACCGTCGTCAAGCCACTCGTTGCGAAGCAGCGGGAACCGGATACGACGGTTTCATTTCCCCTCGTTCTCATGCTAAAAGACTTTGGGCTATTCGTCAAGGCGAAACCCGTGACTGACAGGGACGCCATCGCTCAGCTTTTCTGTGAACCGTCGTGGAGAAGGGGAGGGGACTTGCGGAATTGTTTCCTGGGAAAAGGCTCGCGGCTCTTGGACCCTTTGCCCGAGTCGATTCCACCCCTAGTGGGTTCGTTCCTTGACAATGAGGGTTTCCGCGAGAGAGCACGCGTGCTTCACGAATGCCATGGTCCCGGAAGAGGAATCCGCCCCATGATCGTCTGTCGCTTGGTGATTTTCGTGATACTTGAGTATCCCAGCGTGGGCCTTGGGACAAACCAGGCATGTTTCGGTTGCCCTTTAGCTCCTCTCGAGTGGCCGAGAGCGAGCGGAGGGCAGTAGAACGTGGGTCCTACGAAGGCTTACGTTTTCAGAAGAATTTTTTATCTCTTCTTCCCCTTTCGTCATGCGGTGTAGACTTGCTTGTACTCCGTTTCTGCCTTGTGAAACGCCCGCCCGCCCGCCCCCTCTTTTTGACCTTCATGATGGGGCGCGTGGTGTTGGCGAAGGACCTTCACAGGCACCGCTGATCTGGTCCCGAGCGCGACAGGACAAGGTAGGCAACCGCGAAGACAAACCCCAGAGCCAGTATGTTTACTCGGATGGTATGCTATGATACCGTGAACGTGTTTGACGCAACACAACGTGGCGTGACGCGAGTCGAATGGGGAGGGTCTTGGACAGGCGTTCCGCCGAGCGCTTTGCTAGTTTCGCAGGGGGGTTGAAACTCGGAAGGGGGGCCTGTTTGACGTGAAGGATGGGCGAACGTCATGTCTGATGTTTTTTTTTTCCCTTGGCCTGGGGTCACGGCTGTTGAGATCTTCGGAACGGGGAGATTCGATTCGGCGAGTGTTTGGTCGCCCAAATGAGGGTCTTTTGCAAGATCAAGTACCGTATTCTGAGTGTCCGGTAGAGACCCTTCTGCGGAGGAGGAACTGAGGGACACGTTGGTGTACGACCGGGAGGAGAGGGTGTTCAGTCTTCAACCTGCTGCCTTGAGCTGGGAAATATGGGCCGGATGGCTTGTTCTGGGTTGCGTTTGGAGTGGCTGAGAACAAACCGTCTCTTCGAGACGGAGAAAATCACCCAAAAAGAAAAAAAATCAAGACGGCTGGTCCCCCCCTATGACTTGTTATGCCATCGAGTCTGCCTGGGAAGAAAAGGGGACATACACGTTATCTGTCCCGTGGACGAGGGCTGCAATGGTATTTGCAAGAGATCGATAAGAACAAATAGCAGCCAGAGCCGTGTTCCCATCGCGAACCGCCGGCCTTTTTTTTTTTCCATTGCTGGTTTTTGTGACGCGGGAAACGCAACAACACTTGTACATCCTACGGGACTTGGTCCACTCGTTTCCGTCAGGCCATGGTATCTGGGTATCACAACCATGTTGGAGCCTCGCCTCTGCAGACTCAAGCAACCATGTCCAGAAAGAAAGGAAAATAGCCAAGTTCACTCCCGCGCACATTGCTGTGCTTGGATTCTTGATATGCAGTTGACTGGCCAAGCCTGAACCAGCGCGTGGCCTCGGGCGCCGCCATTATCGGCTGCTGGTCCATGAAACCATGGCGGGTTGTCGGTCGGAAGCGCGTCCATCGTCAGGCCGCTCTGGTCGACACGGCAGGGGGCTATCGTCACATATCTAGCTGAATGTTGAAGAACGGAACCGCCACGGCTGTGAAAGGTTGTTGTCAGCAGACTCTTTGGAGCTTTTACTTGGCGTACATCTCGTGATGAAGAATAAATGCTGTTTTCGATACACCCCAAATTTTGGATGAATAGAGGCTACGAAGACGACGAGGGAACGACTGGGCAAGTTCCTGTCGTGTCAGGAGCTCGGATTCCGACGACTCCTCCCCTCTGTAACCGTATCGGTATTCCTCGCCTTCAAGGAAGACCACAAGTTGAGGGCTTGTAAGGTTGCTCGAGGATATTCAGCCCCGCCACATGATGCCGCAGACGGCATCATGTGTTCGCGGCAGGTTCAGGAGGTGTTGCTATGGGGAGCTTGTGTCCGGCGACCCGCCCAGTATCTCGTCTCTGGGAAAAGGGGCATCCTGCATCCAAACAGCCACACGTGGCCCGAAACAGGGTAACGGCGCGGCCTTTCCTACATTCTCGTATCAATGCCGCAACGCGCGCGCACGGTGGGGGAGTACAGGTTCGGCGCGATCAAGCCGGCTCTCAATCTCGAGATGGACTCGTATTGTCAGGCTTCATCATGGCGAGCGAGGCCGAACACTCATTGGTCTCAACTTTGGCCAAGGCCCTCTTGCAAAACATGTTTCAGCTAAATACCTGGAGAATGAACATTAACGTACAACGCGAAAGGGTTCTTTCGTTGTCTGACCGTGTGCGTAGGTTTGCTTAATTAAATTTAAAAGAATATGTACAGATTTGGGTCTCGTCTCCGGTGTGGCCGCAGTACTAAACATCACGGTTTCGTCACTTACAAGTAAATCACCTTCCACGGCAGGATCCAAAGCTCATCTCCGTTACCAAATAGTCTCTCACCGCCAACCTTTCCCGTGGGTCGGGCCAGTAGTAGACAACGCGACGCGACGCGGCAAGGCTGATGATTGTTATGCTCGATAATTCCACCCCCTGAGTGAGCAACTTCCGTCCGTCTTGCAACCAGCGTCTGCGTGTAGTATGGGATTTTAAAGACCCTATCAAATTATCATGGTTCATGTATGGCTGCTCGTGTTTGAATATTGTAGAGCATAGCAAAAATGATGTACGGAGAAAATCAGCGTAGGTACATAACCGCAAAACAACCGCGGGCTCGACGCATTCACACGTCATGGAAGCTGTTGAACCAGAAAATATAAACACAGTACAGACCACTGTTCTGATCGAGATTCAGTACTTTTGGTTTGCGATGGAAATCGATGTCCTTCGGTTGGAAAAAAGTCGTAGCTGCTTGCGGGAGCAGCGAGTGTCTCAGAGATTCATCAATCTCGGCGAACACCGCGAGGAAGTCCTTGTAAAAGCGATCTTTATTTCGTCAGTTCAAACAATAATCCCGAAATTTCGAGAAGACCAAAGATTTTTCTGTTCTTCAACAGCCAACCCCAACGCTACAGTATACCACGCGGGTGACAATCCATTTGGCCTACACTTACCTCAAGCCCTGTTCATGCTCAAAAAATCCCCTGATTCCCTTTTGGGTTTCGAGTCCGGCACAGTAAACAGTTGCTGTCCCAACCGCCTTCGTGGGCAACGCACTGTCTGATAGTACCGCCGCCCTCGGCTCCAGGGACGCTCGGCGAACATGGACGTGAGGTGCCTTCGGCTCTGAACCCGGGGGACCCACCACTGTCATCTGTCGAACCGCCGAAGTCGGCAAAACGTAACGGGGAAATTGGCTCGATCTCCGGCAGCATCTGAAGGGAAGCCGTATCCGGTATCTCCCGTGTCTGGACCTTGGGTCGGGGTATCTGGCCGCAGCGGTTTCGCCACCTAGTTAATGCCGGGCGACGGAGCGTTTCCATGTACACCGCTCGCGCCTGCTCAACCTGTGAGGGCAGATCAGCCCACGACCCCTGGTCCTGATATGAGTTTCCGCTATTGTCGGATAACGTACGCTGACCCCATGAGGCCCTGCCGTTCAGAGCTCGGCAGGGCGACGCTCCGTACCGGAGGTTCTCCGACTCACTATCGCCGGACTTGTTGCCAGGCAAGTTCAAGCTAACCCGTAAACTTTGCAATAAACCCTCATCAAAACCTTCAAAATGCTCCCCGTCCCCGTTTACGCCACCAGTGCGGGGCCCGCTAAAGTATGCCGCCGGATACATACAGCCGGCGGCATCTTCATGGAGTCCCGGAGAACGTCGGATGTCGTTCAAAGCCCTAGGGGAAGTGTGCCGTGGCGGCTCCGAAAGCGGGCGCCGAGTGGAACAGCCATCGGGACTGCTAGCGCTTGACGTACCGGGATTGTGTTTTCGTGTTTCGCAACCATTCATTCCTTCGTAGTCGCCCGAGATATCGTAAGACAGTTTCGTATCAATCTCGGCCAACCTTTTCGTAAGAACGCAGTCGGAGCCGCCCAGTCCCGCGAGCCAGTGGGCCGTGATTTGCTGCATCTCCAACGCCAAACGCTTGTAATCCCTGACCAAACGCTGCTGGCACTGGGTACAAGTCGGCGCCGTGACGGGCGCGCCCAGCGCGGTTTCCAGCGACTGCACCGAGACAGACAGGATGGCGCCCTCGAGTAGCTGCTGCGGGTTCAGACTTGTGTCGCCCGCGAGAACGGGGCAGCTGCGCTCTAGCAGCTCCCCGCCGGGCACACGGGACGAGTTGACGGGGAAATTCCACTTTTTAGTGTATTTGTAGAACCAGTAGTTCCTACAAATCACGAGGGAGCTGAGACCGGTTGTGTCGAGGCCGACGAAGGCCTCGGTGCACTGGGGACAGAAGCCGAGGATGGTGTGGAGGGTCTGCGAGTGTTGGCAGAGAGGTACGCAACAAGATGCTTCGTGGATGGGCTGCTGTGGGTTTCCACGAAAGGATTCGCAGCGGACGGCTTGCACTTGCGAGTGGGCGCAGACCGTCCAGATTGACTTTCGTGTCCGGCACATGGTCGAACGCTCAGAACATAGGTTAGTTTGAGAAACCTGCCTTCGAGTTTGATCTTGTTGGTGGTTATCGCAGAGAGTGTACGGGAGCAAATGTTCTCGAAGAAACTGTGAGTAGACAACTGCAGACGGACGAGTTGCAGTGATCAATTCTGCAATTGATTGGATCCGGACTTGTTTCGAGACATGAGGCTCCTCCGTCTAATAAATATTATGGCATATCGCGTGCGCAGCTGAACAATGATTCTGGTTATCTGTCTTATGCTAGCTGGTGACATTGTATTTTGGAGTGGAACTCGACGAGGAACATCCACAACAGTACAAAGACCCAAGATGAACAAGGTATCTGTGTCGATAACCGACCCCTTCTAGTAGTAGCTGACCATGATGAAGAGAAAAAAACACCTCGTATGTATGTCCCTTTTTGGGTGTACAAAGGTGTGTATGTTGCACAGCGTTACACAGCCTGGGCGGCCGGTATCCAACAAGAAGTATCGACAATGCCAGTGAAGAGTATAACCATTGGAGCAAGCCAGTGTGGTTCGAGTAGCAGAAGTCGAACGTCCAGTAATGGAACAACCTTGGATGGTATCATCAACTTCGTGATAATTGTAGACAATGCTGCCTAGGTACAATGTTCAGGTCCCATTCCAGGGTCCTATTGTAGGTGTATCGCAGTCGAGCACCGCCGGCCAACGAAAGCCATTCCCACTTTCACCATTTCAGGTTAAAGTTGTCATGTAATTCAATGAATCCCACCATGGCACCAGTCCCACTGGATGATTAGGCGCCACCAACCATCTACAGGCCGTACTTCTTGTCCTTGTCTTCGATAGGGAAGTCCTTTCCGGTAGTGCTCTTGTACTGGCCGCGGATGAAGTCAGAGATCTGCTCGTCTTTGGCCTGCTCGGCAGCGCTCTCGTTGTCCTGGGAGCCTTGACCAAGGACCTTTTCTTGGACAAAGTCGACGGCTGTAGAAATTTAGTGTCTGCATGATTGCATGGGATGCGAAAGGGAAGCAGAGCACGTACCTTTGTCAAGACCATCCTCCTGCTTCTCGCTCTCGCGACCACCACCGGCGACGCTGTTGAGCTTGTCCATAAAACCGCCAGACTCCTTCTTTTCGGGTTGGTTGGCCGAGTTGCTGGCGTTGTCGTTGCTTCCGGTGAGGTTCTTGACGAAGTCCATCTTGATCTTGGCTATTTGGTCTTGAAGAAAATGTGGGTTGATGTGATGTTGACTCGAGTATTGTTACGAATGGTTCCCAGGCTTTGACGGGCTAAAACAGAAAGATTTAAACGATGCAGAAGGGGGATGGCTTCGCTACTTGTAGTCAACGGGTAATTGCGCGATGAAAAGGGAAACCGTCACTAGGGGCGGGGTTATTTGAGAGGACAGAGAGAGATAGCAAGCACCAGGTTCAATGGTGGCTTAGACTTACCTACCTTAGACAAACCAGGTTGCTTTACATAGTGCCTACTTAATGACCTTGTACATGAGGTACTATAATGGATGGAGTCTTGGCACGGTCCAGATGAAGTGGAAAGAGGGCGAGTCGCGATACGCAAGGCGCTTGTCACTGGCTCGCGCATTTGGTGGAGTTACATCATCAGCCAGTCAGGCCCGTCTGACGCAGGCCAAGTCCCAATCAGCTCAACCGCTCATAAAGGTGCCTTGGAGCAGAAGGGAAGCATCAAGAGGCCGAAATGGGAAGGAACAGCTCAACATGCATGCATCCGGGAGGGAGGTTTAACCCATGGGCATCGTGGGACGTGCCCTCCGGTTGCCAAGAAAACGAGTGCGATACAAGCAATGGAGCTAAGCTAAGCAAGAAGCTAAGCAAAAAGTAAGCGCATGCACTGCAGTTGTACTACGTAGCAGAGCTAATTCACGCTCGGTGACGTGATGACAGCCAATCCAAAGACGTCTCGCCTCAGTGTCGCCAAGGGTCCCTGTCAAGCCCCGCCAAGTTGTCTTTCCCACATCACTTGGGGAACCTTCATTGGACGATTTTCATGCTGCGAGCTCTGACCGCGGGTGACGTACCGAAGCAAAGCTCCAAGCGCCACCACAGATTTGATGTACTACGTATCCGTACAAGCCTAAGGTACAGCACCGCCACATATCGCGGGGCTCTTCGAATTGACGACCTGTGGCTGGACGCTGGCGGGGTCCAATGATGACTGACCTCACCGGCTGACTCAACCCCGAAATGCAGGTTATCCGTCACGCCGGTGAATGAATGCGCCCCGCCACATCAGGACTTAAATCATTGCGACGGCGCAAGCGAATACCGTTGTCGCATCACCATTCCCTCGCCAAGACACATCTTCGGAGGCTCAAAGGACTGGTCAAAATGGACAGCAAAAATACTCCAGATCTCCTCCGGCGACCTCTCTACGGTTCGTTCTACCCTGTAGCTCCCACCCCACCATCGTATACTAACCAACATCAGTCTATGACCTTCCCTCCGAGGTCCTGGCGACGCTCTCCCTCAAACCCGATGCCTCGATTCCAGAACAATCCCCACCATCGCCTGCCTCGAAGGAAACCTCCAGCGCCGATCTTGTCGGCTCCCAGGCCTGCTCCCTTTGCAGCCTTACCTTTGCCTCCGTTCTCGATCAGCGCAGTCATCTGAAATCTGACTGGCACCACTACAATCTGAAGCAGAAACTGCGCGGCGCAAACCCTGTATCCGAGCCAGAGTTCGAAAAACTGATTGGCGACCTCGACGAGAGTCTTTCGGGTTCTGACTCCGAGGACTCCGAGGACGAGGAGGAAGGCCGGAAAGAATCAACTCTGACAGCACTACTAAGGAAGCAAGCTACTCTTGCGGAGAAGAGCAGGTCAGCAGCGACGGGCGGAAACGACGACGAGGAGGATACGGGTCCGCGCAAGGTAAAAGCTAGCCAGCCCCTCATATGGTTCTCCTCCTCGGTCCTTCCGCCAAATACGTACTTCGGTCTCTATCGCGCCATTCTGACAGGCGAGGAGCTCCGCGACGAGACGAAGCTCGTCGACGTAGTGAGGAGAAAGCAGTTGGACCCCGTCGCCGCACCCAAGGTCTCGAAAGATGGCGCGGCACCGCCACCAGCGACATACAAGGGGCCTCACTTCTTCCTGTGCATGATTGGCGGCGGCCATTTTGCAGCTATGGTGGTCTCCCTTGCGCCGCGCCAGAACAAGTCTTCCGTGGGTTCCCTCAACAGAGAAGCAACCGTCCTCGCTCACAAGACCTTTCACCGATACACCACCCGTCGGAAGCAGGGTGGCTCACAATCGGCCAATGACAATGCCAAGGGAAACGCCCACTCAGCCGGCTCCAGCCTGCGTCGGTACAATGAGCAGGCTCTGGTAGAAGATGTGCGAGCTCTTTTGCAGGAGTGGAAGGGCTTGCTGGATACGTCAGAGCTGCTGTTCATTCGAGCGACAGGATCAACGAACCGGCGGACTCTCTTCGGCCCTTACGACGGGCAGGTGTTGAAGCACAACGACACAAGGATACGAGGCTTCCCCTTCAATACCCGCAGGGCGACACAAAACGAGTTGATGAGGTCATTCATCGAGCTCACCAGACTGAAAGTGCGGGAGATAAACCCAGAAGATGAGACCAAACCCAAGCCAGAGACGCCAGCACCCCCAAAAACAGCGCCGCCCAAGCCCACAAAGCCAAAACTCACCGAAGAGGAGGAGACGGCGCTGCTGCATACGTCACAGATTCAAGCCCTAATACGACGATCGAAACTTCCCGCCCTGTTGTCCTATCTGAAAACAAATAACCTGTCACCGGATTTCCAGTTCCAGCCGCCAGAACAAAATCACCACTCCCCAACGCCCCTGCACCTGGCCGCTCACCAGAACGCCGCACCCCTAGTCCTCGGCCTCCTGACGCGCGGCGATGCCTCGCCGCTGACGACGAACAAGGACGGCAAGACGGCGTTCGACCTCGCGGGCGACAGGTCGACACGGGATGCCTTCCGCGTGGCACGCTCCGAACTGGGCGAGGATAAGTGGGATTGGGATGCGGCGCGGGTACCGGCGGCGCTGAGCAAAGTGGAGGCAGAGAAACGCGATGAGCGAGAAAGGAGAGAGAAGGAGAGCAAGGAGACAGAACGAAGGCGCGCAGAGGAGGAAAGGTTACGGTCCGAGGGGCCCAAGGTCGACGACAAGAAGAAGAAGAGCGGCGGGTTGGCGGCAGGCGCGCCGTTGAAGACGGCTCAGGAGAAGAGGGAGGAGGAAGCGAGGGGGTTGACACCCGAGATGCGGATGAAGCTCGACCGGGAGAGGAGGGCAAGAGCCGCCGAAGAACGGCTCAAGCGGATGCAGGCCAGTGGTTGACTCTTGAACGGCCATTGAACGCCTGGAGGCGTACAACTCCATGAAGACAGTGCCAAGGCTGTCTTAGGCGACACAAGAATTTAGAATACAAAGCCATTGGTATAGTGTATCCTCTATCTTGAAAAGTATCTATCGTGACGCAGTTTTTCAAGGAAGGGATCGTAGTTCCGAATTCGATACCGAAACATGCAGCCGTGAGAGAGCACAGAATACCACGGCACCCCGCGCTTTCAGAAAAAAGAAATAACCAAGGTGGTCAATCTTTCTCTCTCTCTCCCTCTTTTTCCTATCCAGGGATACGGGAAGAGGCGTATTCTCAAACCCGGAAATCGTACCTCGCCTGTCCATCGAAACAAACCGCTGAAACCCTCGTTTTCCAGTCGGGACCGCGAACCGAAGGGGGGGACGACGACACCCTCCTGGGGTTTCAAACGCTGAACGAGACAGAGAGTACGCTGGGATGAGACGTGGACGACGCCGTGTATCAGCCAAAGACGTCCGGCTGAATTGACCAGCTTTCTTGCCTTCCGATGTTTACCTTGTTTTGTGTTGTTCCTTTCCTGACGCTGAAACCCCAGAAGCGGCCATCCCTTTCTCCCCGAATACGGCTTCTGTTCGGCACCAGCTGATATTGTTATTATTATTGTCATCATCATTATCATTATCTGACAGTCCAGCTCCCGCAGGGGTGGCGAACGGAACCGAGCAAAAAGTCCACGTCTGAATCTTGCAGCAACCAAGGGATGGCCCGTTTCTCGAAGCCTCGGAACCTTGGCTGCTTTCTTGGCTTCCGCATGACTTGCTCTTTCTTTTTCTATTTGTTTTTCTGTCCCCCCCCCTGTTGACAGTGGAAGAGACCGACGCCGTTCCAACGCCAACGCGAGAGAAGACGAGGACAAAGTCTTGAGAACCAATCCACTTTTCTTTACGAAGACTGAATGCTTGCTTGCTTCCCTCCGGAACCGAGCTCTCGCATACGGGCACTCGCTTCGACCCTGCTTTGGGGGCGGAATCGTTGCTATCTAACCTTCCCCGTATCCTCCCACGGAAGGACAAAAAAAAAAAGAAAAAAGGAACGATGTTTGCAGTAGCCTCAAACGATGCCTGCCCATTTTTTCAAAGACTATTCTGGAATCAGTCAACAGGATCCTTACCACGGGGGAAAAAAACGAAATGTAAGGTATCAGACGATATTTGGGAAACAGGCCACGATACCCCGGCTGTGGCCCAGCCCGCGGCCACCGTCCGAGGGACCTTCGATCCGACGACTGCTCAGGTGGCCAATTGCGCGACCAAATAAACAAAAGAAAGAAAAAGAAAGAAAGAAAGAAAGAAAGAAAGAAAAAAAAAACAAATAGAACTGAACCAGAATTCCAACATCTTCATCATCACGTGCATAAACTACCACGGCTACCATCCACCTAAGGTAGGCAGAAGAACCACCCAATGAGCCCCGAAAACCACCCTCACGCATACTCCGTGAAACTATGCGAAGCCCCTTCGCTTCGAACATGGCAATCCCGTTCACCATCGCGGTAGATCGCCCCGCCTCCCCCCCTCGGTGACCGAGTCGAACGGCGATCTCAAAACCAAAAGGTACTGAGAGTCGGTCGTTTCACAGCCACCTTCTCGGCCTCCCTGGCGGCGGAGAGAAAGAAGATTGGGGTTCTGCAACGTAGGTTGGCGACNCGGAAAAAAAAAAAAAAGGTTCCTGCAGGCCATGGCTATATCTCGCGTCGTGAAACCTTTCCAACCCCAGCCCCTACCGACCGGGTCGTTGAAAATCTTTACATGCTGTGCTTACCTTACTATCACCCCCCCTCTCTCTCCACCATGAAGGCCGGAAATAGAGGCCCTGGAGGCGAAGTTGTTCGGAGCCACTGAGTATCAGTCCGTGGGCCGCCTAGTGCCGTCCATTCGTTTCTAATGTGCGGAACGGCCGGGAAAATTCTCCATGAACAAGCTTCCACAGCCATCCGGAAGACGTCACGGCAGGCCTTCGCATGACTACGGGGTTCAGTGCCTGGAGTGAGCATCATGCAATATTTGGCGGCGTCTGACATGGAAACCCATAGGAAGCGGAAATCTTAGGGAACACCTTCCTGTCCCATGGGGTTCGGATGATGGGAAAAAAAAAAACTTATGGGACGAAAGGGAGGACCCTGACTCCCCTATTGGGACACGCAAACTTCACGCTCGACTCGTCAATGCATGGCAGTAGACTTTGCCTTGAATAAGACCATGAGGTTGAGAAGGTGGTATTAAATAGCTCAGAAGTTGTTGACAGGAAGTCCTCGGTCAACTCAAACCCCTGTCCTAGGGGCCAAGCCATGGATTCCCTCTTCCGGATCGTAGCCACAACCCCCCGTCATCACCGTCAGGGTGTGCACCGTGGAAGACTCCCTTAGGGGCACGACGCTGAACCAGGTGCTCCCTTGTTGTCCTCGTCCGACATGCCCACCCAGGCCAGGGTGAAGTTGTCCATCGCGGCGCCGCTGGAGATATTTGGGGTTGATGGTCCGTTGCGCGTGGAAGGGGGGTTACGGTGGACAAACGTAAGCCCGGTAACGGAGGCACATCACGTCGGTGAACCAGGACTCAAAGTCGAAATTTATCCGCTCCCCATCTCCAATCGTCAATGTTTGGAGGGCTCGGTTCTCGAAGAAAGTGCCGAGGAAACAAATGCAACCTAGGTGGAAAAAGTGCTCAGAATAGAAGCGTCTGCGGGACTCCTGAAATGAGACACAACCTAAGAAACCGATCAAACGTTTGACTAAAGCATCATAAACAATCGCACCAACGGAAGCAGACGATCGCTCGTGGTCGGGAACGAACCGTGATTGCGTCCTATCTCCCGAGTCCCCGATCGGGATGAGTTGATTGCCTTTTTTGTCGGCACAAAGAACTGAACCAATCTGCGGCATTCAATGATCGACGGATAGACGGGGCCCAAGTGGTGCATGTTCTGGGGAAGGGCCATGTAAGCTCCGGTTCTTTCCACCTTACCAATTAATTAATTGGTTTTCCCAATATTCATCTAAAGAGCGACCACAGCGTCGACAGCGAGATGAGTATTCACGGTCTTCGTCCTCTCTTTGGAAAAACGGCCCAGAAGAAGGACGAGACGTCGGCAATTTGCAGATGCTCGGACGACGAGTAAAAAATCCGACAACGGGTGCTGATGAACGATGGTGACAAGCCGCTGCAGTGGTGCTTCCGCTCACGACAGGGCATGGGACGCCTGTCGGAAGCCGAGTCAAGGGCCGCGGTGAGAATTGGGCGTTGCCAGAGCGTCCATGTCTCTTACGCTGGCGGTCATCCTTTGATTGATGTCCAAATCTCCCCTGGTTCGCAGAAAGCCATGGGCTCAGACCAGGGCCGCACGCACGAGCCTCACTTGTCGATTAGTTGAACTGTCGATCGTCTGAAGTAAACATCATACAAGGGACGGTTTTTGACAGTTGACAGCCAAAGGCCAGTTGAGGGAGAGTGTGAGATATGTTTCAGCCAAATGCGACGGGAAATTGGAAGGACGATTCTAGGACTTAAAATGGAGGGGAGATGGTTGTACTGCTGGCAACTTTAGGCATGGCTCATGTTCTCAGATTCAGGTGAGAATCTCGATTAGGCAAAACACCCCTGCCCCAGCTGTCTCTTTCTGGCTTAAGGGCCCATGGGTGCTGTAGGCGTTTAACCGACGTCATTCTGTCGGGACCTATTATGCTTCCGTCTTGCCAGTTGAAGCTATCCTTTGGATAGTTGACGTGGGCTATATGGCAGTCCGTGGCGCCGAACCAAAGGCTGGAAGTTACTTGGGGTTGCATTCTACAAACTCATCTGTGTGGTGTATATTTGTTGGCCACGGAGTCGTGAATAGTACAAGGGCGGTGCCCTCAAGGAACGTCTCTTGCCGCCTGCCTTCCGGCGGTACAGGGAGCCAAACCAATCCAAGGTGACGTAGAGTTATCTCACTCATAGGTAGACTGCATTCGGTGAGCCTTGCAGTTTCCCGTGATGGGACGGCGCGCCTTGACTGTCAGCGGTTGTGGGACTCCGAGTGGCTAAACCGTGCCGCGCGGCCAGTCCAGCGCATCGAGAAATTGATCATGGTCTTGAATCATGGGTCCGATGCGTCGCTAGTACCTTACAGCGGTCCAACGGCAGCGACCATTTATTAAACAGCGAATACAAAAAGCAATGACGCTTAAATCTAAACCAGAAGAAGGTTGCAGCACGTCGATCCACCTACTCGAGAGGAGCCGCCGAGGGTCTAGAGGTTGTGGGCTTCGAAGCGGTAGCGAGACCAGTGCCAGCACCGCCAGGGTTGCGTTGTCGCCGAGGTGGTAATGAGATGCGCCTTTGTCTTCTTAACTTGGCCGTTGGGGTCTCAAAGTCAGCGCCAGTTGTAGCGGATCCCGCTGACTTCGGGTGGCTGATGATGGTGAAACAGACCGTTTCTCAAAAGGGCGGTTTTGGAAATGGCCATCCAGACCGAGACATTTTTACCACTCGTTAGCAGGTAGTCTCGGCCCTTCAAGGCCAAGCATTGTGACGTGAGCTGACGTTTTGTTCCGCCGCGACGGACAGACGGAAGAAAGAGGAAGGAGAGGAATAGTGTTTTCGATGCTCAGTTTATGCGTCTATCAACAGCAAAACGCATGCAGCAGTGAGATTTCGGCCTTGTACTCCGTACCCAGTCATGCTGGAACTATGTTCCCCGCGGAGACTTTTTGGAGGATGAGCACCGTCGGCGTACGGTGCTGTCGATAATGCCGGAAAAGGAAGCCTCGGCGAGAAGTAGGAAGGAACATGATCCAGACGTGATCATATCGCTTGACAATTGTAGCAGCCAAACTGGGGCCATCGATCGAACGATTAAAAAAAAAAAAAGGTCTGTTCGCGAGGAAAACCAAAGGCAGGACCGGGGGGTTAGAGGAGACTCCGGGCTCGGAAGCGAGTGATGGCCAGCAAGAGGCAAAACCTGGAGAGGGTCTGAGCATGGCATGGCCGACTGGGGTAAGAATGAATGGTGATGGTTTTGGGCAACAGAACCGACACCTGGTGGCATAATCAGGAAAGGCGTGCCTCGTGGATTTGGGTCTACTAGGGGTCTGGCAACTCCAAAGAAGCATGTCCGTAGCCTTCTGCCAGGTCCCGGAGTGACCTTGTCCACAGATTTTCCCCCAGTAGGCAAGGGCAGGGAAGTCGGACTCAGGAAGACAAAGTATCCAAGGCTGAAGTGGTCCGTCTTGTTGATTTTGCTACTTTGCCCTCGCAGATGGAAGTGGATGACGACTGAGCAAATCGACGTCGAGCAGGGGTAAAAAGGTCAGTGGTAAGAGAGTCAGGAGCCTGCATACTCACCTCATGGCATTGCCCAAGGTTGTTAAGGTGGAAAGTTGTGGGGCAATGGAGTTCTGAGGCCGATGCGGTGAGTGGATGAAGCAGGGGAAGGAGGAACAGGACGAAGCCCCCTTTCCGAGGAAGGACACTGCAGGACAGGGGCGACCGAACGACAGACAGGGGAAGAACTGTTAACCTTTCCCAAAAAGTTTCCCGTCCGCACCTCACCCATTGGCCCTGGTTTGGTTTGCCGTTCCTGCATTAGCGTCAAGGGGGAAGCCAGCGTTGTGGCTGAGCGTTTCAACTTGCACTGGGCAAGGAGCCCCTCGACAAGACAGTACTGGAGTACATAGTAGTACTCTACATACTGTAGTAAACACCTAAAGGGCCATGTACTAAGGTAGCATTTTGAGTGTGTAAGGGCAACAACTGAGGTGAGTTGCCTGAGGCCGAGGCCACCGTTGTTCGGAGCATTCGCAACTCACAGTCGATCTCAGGGGTTGGCTGGCCAGACAGGATACGTGCAGCCTCAGGTGGCCAAGAAAGGCTTCTTTCATCCAATATATCTCACGTAGAGTGTAAAATCCCACCGCAGGTACGCAGAGGGTCCGGTGTGTCTAGGAATAGAGCTCGGTCATGAAATGCCAAGGAGTGGGTGGGTGCAAGACGCGATGGGCGATGGGCGGCGACGTGACCTGCATTCCGTGACCTGGGTAGGTAAACTACCCAACATTATGAAAGATGCCATAGACGAATGGTAAGAAACGAAACAACAAGGTTGTTTGACTTGAGTGCGGGCTCTCCTACTTACTGAACTATTGGGCAAGAAAGGTTGTTGGTAAAAATAGGCGCATAACCCTCCGGCCCTAGGTTGCGTCGCTTTTGCCTTGCATGCACCATTGCCATCGTTGCAGCAAGGTACCTACCCCAGACATGAATGGGATGAGAGGAGGTAGTTAAGTCCGAAGCATCATATGAGCTGACGTTAGGCGCGGGAGATGGGCGCATCGACGAGTCCATTTTGGATGGGGAAGGGACGAGTAGGTAAGTGGCAGCGGGTTCGGGGCGTTACGATTGGCCATCATCAACAGACATGCATCGGAGGACTCGAGTCGCGATAATCCACGATTGGCTTAAAGGAATTGAACAGGGACCGTCCACATGGATGGACGGGTCCAATCACGCGTGCTATGTGGATCCCCTGCCCCCTTACCCCTGACTAGAAGAGGTTTGCCCTTGTAGTTGGACTTTCAATTCAACCCAGTCCAGTCGTACCATACTATCGTCCATCCTCCTGTACCTTACTGTTCTGCTTTAGTTAGGCGCGGTATCTATCAGAGTACTCCGTATCCATCTGTCCCGTGCATTCTCTTGGGATACCTGCTTGACACTCAAAAGCGACAGCCGCCATCATTTGCTCCGACGGCATGGTGAAGCATCAAAAGGTAAGCCACGGGGCCAACTAGAATTGGACAGCCGCCCTGCGGCGTGTGAGGCGTCGAGCTCACACCGCTAATGCAACATGCAAGATTTCAAATCAGCCACTGCCGATTGTCTGTTAACGGGCCTGAAGGGACAGCAATTGGAAGGATTTCGAAAACAGCAGCTTTGACCTTCGACCGCTACTATGTACTGTACGTTGTACAGTACATAGTAGACGTAGCGAAGGACTCCGGGTGCCTAACCCTGGCACGTTGTCGACTCGTCCGGTAAGATTTTCTTCAGGGGAGGTCACCTTAGATTAGTGGCCCCTGTTCCTTGCGTCTGAAAGAGGAGGACGGAAAAGAAAGTGTCGGAGGTACGTATCTTGCCTCGAATAGCAACCTCCTTCACCTTGCGTTGCCTTCTCGCCTCTCATCTCGTGTACCAC
Source organism: Colletotrichum chlorophyti (assembly GCA_001937105.1). Classification (NCBI taxonomy): domain Eukaryota; kingdom Fungi; phylum Ascomycota; class Sordariomycetes; order Glomerellales; family Glomerellaceae; genus Colletotrichum; species Colletotrichum chlorophyti. The sequence goes on along the minus strand of MPGH01000047.1, from coordinate 187,246 downwards.
CATTTTGCTCACTTCTCACCTCTGTAGCAGGTAGGCTCAAGCCTCTGGGCTACCTACGCAATGCAGACGGCATATTGCTTCTTTTTGTCCTCACTGTCAGACTTCGTATCAGTAATCTGTCTCCTTTCACCACAGAAAGGTGGACACCCTCTGCAGGGCAACGCACCGACCTCATCTCATCTCCATCCGCCTCACAGACTCTTCTCAACATCTCACCATCATCAAGCCGGCCTACCGCCGCTGTCTTGCTTGCCTTCCGTCCTTTCCGTTCACCACGGACGTCTAATCACTCCAATTTCTCATCGGTGCATCCTCTAATCTCGAGCATAGCAGACGGTGCTCTCTAGTCTCAGCTCGTCGTTACCAACATCTCCACATACTATTGGTGGGCCATTGGGCATATTGAGCATTGAACTGATCAACGTCATTCTCTGTTGGATGGATGCTCAAGGCTCACCGGTTTTCAACTATGGGCACAGAGACACCTGCGGATATGCGCCGCTAGCACCGGCATTAGCATGAGCATGACCTGTACTCCAGAAGGCTGAGCACTCGATCCCAACGTCCAGACCATCCAATTCGTCCATCTGTCCCGCATGGCGCCTCTGGGAGTTGGGAGACTCGACCACATCCATCCAAAAGAGCATCATTGGGATCCAATGACTCGACAGTGTCATGCTCTACGTAGTACACGAATATGGATACCCGGAGCCCGGGGATACAGGGCCTGAGCCTTCAGCATTTCGCCAGTCGCTTCCCGGCTTCGATCTAAGTAGCGTTGGATTGAGTAGGAACCGTTCAACCGCTCAGGTGCCGGATGGAGTGGGATGAAAGAAGGCAGTGCTGTTTCTAAACAGAGTCCTGCAATACCCGTTTTCCTGGTCATCTCCCGCCTTGCCCCCATCTTGGAGACCGAGAAAGCAAAACCCCTGTTTCTGCTCGGTGACGGCCACCACAGAGGCCGGCATCGATCCCGGCTTCGCTTGTTTGCCATGCGAGCCCACAGAGCCCAAGTACGAGGGGACGAAGACTGCCCAAGGCTATTCACTCACCTCCACCTCCGCGGCGTCGAGGCTCCATGTCCACATCTACACCCTTCTCGGCCAACCATGGGCTACTGGCGTAGTTCCCCAAGCCCCCCTTGTCTAGTGTCATCCACATCCATGGCCATGCCACGGGTCCACTGAGCCTTGTCCGTGCTCGCACCTCCTTCTCACTCCACCCGTTGTCTTCATACGCGTTCACTCCTCCGACCCTAACCTCCACACCCCCCTTCCGGGCAAGTCGCCTCCTGCTCTCAGGTGCAGGTGAGGAAATCTCACAACCGCCAACCATGCCTGTATGGCCCCCCCGCGATAGGAGTTGTCTTCTTGGTATATAGACTCTCGCGTATTCCCCCGTTGTTTTCTGTTTCGATTCTTGTCCCTCATCGAACATTCTTTCCTACTTTCGTTCTTCAAACAAACACTCCATTCGCTTTCTGAGAGACAGAGTCATTCGCTTCTTTGCTCTCATCTTAATATCAACTTAGTTTTTTGTTTCCTTCTTTCTCAATCAGAACAAGGTTCACTCTTTCAAGGAAGAATATTCGTCCAATCCCATTTTCACGATGAAGAACAGTGTTGCTCTTCTGGCGCTTGCCGCCGGCATTAGCCAGGTCACTGCCACTGTACGTTCTCATCCCCGCCCTCCTACACAAGCCAGGCCTATTTATCCACCATCACGATCTCACTACTCCGTTTTATGGTAGATCGCTAACAAAACTCCTCAGGGCTGGAACAAGTTCCCCTCCTTCACCTGTCCTGAGAACACCGACAACAAGTGCGACGACAAGCAGAAGACTGGCTTCTCTTGGGGTGACCTGACCCCCGGATCGTTCAACAACTATGGCGGATTCGACTTCAAGGGCTGGACCTGTGAAAACGATTTCTCCAAGCGCGATCTCATGGCCCCCCGCACCTTCGGCAAGGGCAAGGTCATCTCTGGTTCTTGCGGTCAAAAGAAGGAGACCTCCCCTTCATTCGGCTGCGGCTCCGGCTCCGGTGCCCCTGACAAGTTCTCCATCATCCACTTCGATGTGACTGTCGAGTTCGACTGCGACCTCGAGTTCCACTACGACATGCCTGACGGCTCTAGCTGCAAGCACCGCTCTGCCTGCTCCAAGTCTGGAACGACCGTCAAGAACTCCCAGTGCGGTGGTGCCAAGAACGTCACCATTGTCTACCCTAAGCAGCCCTCCAAGCCCAAGTCCACCTGCGGCGTCGGTATTCACACCATCAACTTCGACTGCAACCCTCCCGAGACTACCAAGCCTCCTAAGACCAAGACTCAGGCTCTCCCCAGCGCCACCACCCTGAGCACCAAGACTTACACCAAGCCTGTCGAGACCACCTCGGCGCCGGAGACTGAGGAGACTTCCTCTGCCATTGTCCCGTCCATCTCCAAGCCCGTCAAGGAGACCACTGCTGAGGTCCCTACCGCCACCGCTCCCGTTAAGGAGACCGAGACTGCACCCATTCCCAGCAAGGGCGAGACCACGTCCGCAGCTCTTCCCTCCGTCTCCATCCCCGAGAAGGAGTCCACCACTGCTGTTCCCTCTGTCTCCAAGCCTGTTGAGGAGACCACTCCCGTCACGAAGCCCGCCGAAGAGACTTCTGTCGTCGTTGTTCCTTCCGTCTCCAAGCCCGCCGGTGAGACCACCTCTGCTCAGCTTCCCAGCATCTCCATCCCCGTCAACGGCACCAGGCCCGTCGAGACTGTCCCCGCCACCGAGACTGCTCCTGCTGTGACCACTCCTGTTGTGCCCGAGACCAAGACGACCGTCTACGACACCACGTCGACGATCTACACCACCCGCGTCGAGACCGTCACCTCTTGCGCTCCTGAGGTGACCAACTGCCCTGCCAACTCCCACGGCTTGGTTACTGTCACTGTTCCTTTGACCACCACTGTCTGCCCCGTCACTGAGACTATCGTTCACACCCCCACTCCCAAGCCCTCCAAGCCTGCTGGCGAGCCCTCCAAGCCCGCCGGTCAGCCTTCCCAGGGTGTCTCCTCTGAGAAGCCCGTTGGCTCCGGCTCCATCACCAAGCCCTCTGCGACCAAGCCCGCGACTCCCGTCGAGACCCTTCCCTGCCCTGATGTCGTTCCTCAGTGCCTGAGCACCTGGATCTGGTCCTCCGGCTGCACTGACAACTCCGACGCCAGCTGCTACTGCCCTGACGCCAAGTTCGTTGAGAACATCTTCTCTTGCATCTACGCCTATGGAGCCAGCGATGAGATCATTTCCAAGGCCACCCAGTTCTTCCAGGGTATCTGCGCCCCCCACATCCCCGAGAACCCCGCCATCGTCACGGTCCCTGCCACCATCACCACCGCCATCACCGTCACGGCCACCAAGCCCGCGATTACCAACCCCGCCGAGTACACCACCGTCACCGTTGACAAGACCGTCGTCGTCCCCTGCGTTACCTCCGGCACCACCGTCCCCGGATCCTCCACTACTGCCGTCATCAAGACCACCATCGAGGTTCCTCACGTCTCCTTCGCCACCGACTCCGCCTCGGTCGTCGTGCCCGTTCCCGCCCCCTCCACCCCGGCCGGAGAGGTCCCCGTCGCCACCGTCTCCACGCAGGCTCCGGTTGCTCCCTACCCTACCACCCCCGCTGCCGGTGCCACTAAGACCGCCCCTGCCGGCACTGGCGCCGTCGTCCCCACCACCACCGGCGTCGTCGTCGCTGGTGCTGGCAAGGCCAGCTTCGGCCTCGGTGCTGTCGTGGCCATCGCTGCTCTCGCGGCCATCGCTGCTCTCGCTGCCTTCTAAGCAGAACAACAAACCCCTCCCGTTCTTGCTCTTTGACCCCTTTTCAGCCTAGTTGAAAATATTGCCTTTCAGCGGAGTATTAGGGGGAAAGGATAAGGGTCGGAGACTTTCCTTGCCTGTATCAATGTCGCTGCACGCACAATCAAAAATCCTGTAATCTACACAACCGCAATCATACATACCATTCTTACGATCCTTACGAACGAATTAACTTGCATAGGTGGTTTGGTCTGGGAAGCATAGGTGTTTTGGGCCTACCCGAAAAAGATATCCCATCTTTTCCTTTTCCGTCTTTTCCTTTTCCCACTTTCCTTTTTCCATCGTCCTGCATCCAAGCCAACGAGAAAAAAGAGCGCATGGAGGCTATAGGGACGACGATGTTTTGTACCCTTGGCTGGCTTTGGATGTGGTAATAGTTAATAGTTTTCTTGTAGCCTTGCAAGAGGAATACAACATGCGCTCTTTAAAGCACCCTGCTCGCCCCTGTGTCCAGATGGTTGGTGATTAGGTGATGTGAGAAGGGTGTCGCTATGGTGTTGAGCACTCTAGCTTGCTAGAACATATCCTACGAACGAGCATTTATGAAAAAGACCTGACTTGCCACCAATCCTTCGTGTCTCTGATTCGAGAATCATTTTCTACAGGGAGCAGTACAAATAAGTTATGGCCAATATTGAGTCTCGGCTGTTGATCATCCGTGAGGGGGCAGTCACCTCCCTTTCCCCGAAGCGCGTCAGAGGTTTAGACGAAGCTCACGGCTCGGAAATTTCCAGGCAAAGAAGGAATGTTCGCGTCGAAAAAAAAAAAAAAACCACGGGGATGATGCCTTCCCATCATCGGCATTTTGCAATTCTTCAGCTCGGATCGGCAAACCGACGAACTCGCATCTCTAGCCATGTCCAGAACGGGGTGGAAAACGAGTGGCTCTCCGCGTCGTGAGGAAAAGAAGCATTCTGTTATTTCAAGATACTCTATGCACATTGCTATTCCTCGCATTGACATCTCGTAGTCCATAAACATCATTAAGCAGTCGTCGTTGGGTTGGAGGGAGGTGGCGCTGGAGGCCCACCACCCTGGAGGACGATGGAAAGTGCCACCAAAGTGCCTGGGAGGATTTCGGTGGTGGCTATGGAGAAAAGGGAAGAGGTGGTTATCGTTGGTGCGGAAGTCGTCGTACTAGTGACTAGGGTGCTTGAGGGTGCCTGGGATGAATTTGTTGGGGAGCTGAATGGAGAGCTGGGGGATGAGCTCGGTGACGGGGGCAGCACGGGGGGCGATGAGCTAGGTGAGGAAGCTGGCGCAGAGCTGAATGTGGTTGACCTGGAGGTCGAAGATGAAGTCGAGTGAGAGATCACAGAAGAGCTGCCAGAAGAGATGGGAGAAGGGCTCGGCGGCGCGCTGGAAGAGGGGCTGGGCGACAGGAAAGCCGAGGAGCTCGGTGGTAATAGAGGCACTGAAGTTGATGCGGAGCTCGACTCAGAGGGCAGAACAGACGTCGTTACACCTGCCGCGCTGGTGCTGCTCGGGACGCTGGCAGAGCTCGCGGGCTGGGACATGGATACGCTTGTCGTTCTTGATGAGATTGTACTGCCTGGCGACATTGCCGGACTCGTTGAGCTACCGACTAGGGTAGTGGAAGAGATCGTGGTGTTTAAAAAGATGAAAGACGAAGTTGTTCTGGAACTGCTTGGAGTGGAGGAGCTTTCACGGCTGTTTGTTGCGATGAGAGACGTAGTGCTGGTGGAAGATAACAACGCAGATGTACTACTGATGGGCGTGGTGGTAGATGTAGGGCGTGGAGTAGGCGTCATAGAGCTGCTACTGCTACTGTTGATGATTGATATTAACGTGGACGTAGACACGCTCGAAGATATTGAGGATGTGGTGGAGGATGTGGTGGATGGCGTTGAAGAGAGGTTCGACGAGCTGCCCGAAGAAGAAGTCGTCTTACGAGTGGACGAAGGGCTAGATGATGTCAAAGTAGGAGTCGATGAGCTACTAGATAAAGTAGTTGTCGTTACGACCGTGCTGGAAGACGGAGAGGGACTACTTGTGCTGGTCGAACTAGCACTAGACGATGTGGAGGAGGACGCCGATGAGGAGGATGATGGAGATGACGAGGAGGAGGAGGATGACGAAGAGGTCGTTGTTGTAATTGTGAGGGACGACCCAGTGGAGGTGGAAGAAGACCTGGTGGAAGTGGAAGAAGACGACCTGGTGGAGGTGGAAGACCTAGTGGAAGTGGAAGACGACCTGGTGGAAGTGGAAGAAGACGACATGGTGGAGGTGGAAGAAGAGGTTGAAGAAGTGGATGTGGCCTGGTACGCAAAGTCCCTAACGCCGTACACGTTGAATATCACGTCGGTTCCAGAGTTGCCGCCGCAAGCGTAGGTGCTGTCTTGCACACAAGGCACGTTACACAGGGCGGAATCGGGCGCGGGACCAGATGCCAACTCGGGGATAAGGCTGGTTGAGAGTCCGGGCCTCGAACAGTAGCATGTCTGGAGGCTTATGCTGCCTTGCATGTCGTTACCTATGGCGGCGAACTCGGAACCGTAATTGATACAGTTGACTTGGCAGTAGGTCACATCGCCGATAACGTACGTCTGTGACAAGAAGACTGCGTCGAGGTTGGTGAGACGGCCACACGCGCCAAACAAGAAGGAGACTTGGTTGCCAGTGTGATAATCCTGAGCGGTCTGGGGCACTTGCTGTTGAAGCGCGAGGGAGAAAGACAGCAGCAATCCCAAGCCGGCGATGACATTGTATATGGGGTTGGTAAAATGCATCGCGCCGGCGTCTTCGTCTCGACGAATTTGACGGGCTCGATAGTTCAGCAGTCTGAGGCTTCTGTTTTGCCGCCGGAACTAGTGGCAAGTACTCAAGAGATCCGGAGCCCCAGATGTTGGGTTCTGAAGGGGTACAAGGAAATTGAATAGACAATTGAATGGAAGATGGTTGGAAGAAGGGAGGGACTGCCATCTGGTTAAAGAGGCCAGGTAAAGTGGGTTCGTGGGTTCCTGGATTCCTAATGATGTCTGTGAGACACCCCGAGATTGAAAAGGAAATAACAAGTTCTAGAGGTGACTCTATTCTCCAAAAATCTCGTACTGCGTTTGACTGCTTGAATGCAGTGCGGTCCATTTGGAAATCTGGTTCGAAACAGATGCGTTGTGGAACCCACACTAACCTCACAACAATTCGACGTCCAGATGACCTCACAAGGCGAGATAACCCACTGGGCTGAATGATTCACATAGTGACAGGCACGAAGGTCATTGAATAATCGGACGTTGGGAGAAACTCCTATATAAGCTTGACCAATAGAGGCCCTTGTCAACGTGTTCAATGTCTCAGGGTTGCTCTGGACCTTGACCGTATCAGTCGAAATAAAACCCCTCTTGGGTATCTTTTGGAAGGGAGATAAGCCTTCGTGCCAGAACGCTGGCATCCACATGCGTGAGTTCCATTCTCTGCAGGCAGCTCTATGAATTGTAATTCATTGTATAAGGGTATCCGGCCATTGACACTCGCAGACCTATCTGTCCATCGTTAGCATATTCAAGAGAGCTGGCCAACATGCTCTGGCGGCAGTAGAAAGAAACCTTGTTGTTGAAGCCTCACGCTTCCGGGTACGCTCGGGTGGTCAGGTATAAGCAACCTTGTCGTATACCTGACACCGACCCCATGTGGGCTACACGTTGAAGAGAGACAGAACCCCTAAAATTCTCTCTTGGCTTGATGCCACCACGCTGGATGCACCTGAGGAATGGATGTTGGACTCAGCTTGCCTCTTTCACAAACGGCGAGGTATGGTAATTGAACAACATCTGACGACTTTGACGTCCAATGGCATGCAATTTCACCGTCCGAACCCAGAAAACAGGTTGCGGCGTTTCCGACAAAAGCCCACAAACGGACTCGATGCATTCATCAGTAGCTGGACTTGGCTTTCCCACGTGATAGTATAACTACAATTAGCCGTTCAACCACATGGAAGATCCGAGCTCTTCTGAACTTGCATAGGGCGTTTATATTGCGAGCGTCGAACTAGACGGATCTGTTCGAGGCATCAGGAGAAAGCAAGCGGCCACTCCCAGAACTGCGAAATTCATATTAGCCCTAGTGTGCCCAACCCGTCGACGGAAGTAGGATTCATCCATACTGGTTGAGCTGAACATCGCCGTTGAACAGGCGGCTGCTGAGCAAGCTGCGTGGCATTAAGACAAAACGCTTCTATGCCAGATGGGAGGCCGCAAACACATATGCCTGTCTCAGACAACAACTTTGTCCGGCACCCTTTGGGACACAGGCGCGAAGAGCATGCCGCTCACATTGTTAGCCATGGAAGCAGTGACGAGATGCTGGACATAACCGCTTGCTCCTTTGATAACCAACAAACAGGGCGTGTCGCAGCACTCAAGTCGTAACATGAACACCACCACCTCGTACGTTGGCCTTCCGTGAGTGGAAATAGGGAGCCGACGATTGTCGCGACATCAGCTGGCTACCTCTCTCCGCGGCTCCATCACCATTCTTCACGGCGCAAGGTATCGTTCAATAGTATGTCAGAAATGGTAGGAATTGAGAAAGGAAGAAAGTTAGCATCGCTTTTTGATTATCTTTTCTCATCTTCTCATACATCAATTCAACCATGCCATCGTCGTCATCGGCGGCTGGCCGAAAGAAACGGGTGCAACATGGTACAGGGGGTACGACTGATTTTAACGATACGAGGCCTTCTTCACCTCCATGGGAAAGGGGTGGGGTATCAAAAACATAATGCCTCGCCCGAGATCCAACTCCTTCAAGGGCAGGCTAAGGCTCTGCCGTCGGTTTCAGATCAGGTCCATGCGTATAGAGGAAGCCGTGGTGGCTCAGAACGACACCCATCACTCCTATATCCTCTCAAACCCAGCTTCCGCGAGCTCGCGCCCTGTAGGAAGCATCGGCCGTCCTTGCATCGGGAAAGGCCAGAAAAGAGGGTTTTCAATAACCCTTGCCGCTCGCGAGAGCGTCGCCGCTCCCTGCTCCGTGTCCTGGCTGCTCATAGCCATCCCCGGATTCAGGGGTTCGGCCTGGCTATTGTTGCTGTTGCGGTTCCCGTTGTTCTTGTCATCTTCGCCGCTGCCCCAAGAACAGATGAAATCGTCCTCGACAACATTTGGCGCAAAGAAATTAAGACTGCTTTTGTAAGGTTTGACAAGGTGCGCATACTCAGCATCCGAACTCAGAGATTGACCCATATCAACATCCATATTCCATTTCTTAGCCAGGTACCGCAAAATGTTGAGGGCCTGTTCGGCAAAATGGTGGCACGGAGCCATTTCCTCCAGATCTCGAATTCCTTGCTTGATGGCCTCTACGCTTCGAGGAGGGTATGATGAAGATGCGCCTGCCTCTGCATTTCGAGTCGGTGTATCGGGGCCCCTTTGTGTCGGCGGGGAGGACGCGCCAATCGCCAGATGCATGATGGCCGAAGTAAGAACGAAATACGGCACAAACGACGGGGTCCGGCGCAACGTATAAAGCTGCGAATAGGAACGGAGAAGTCCTTGGATAGCATCTGCCGCCTGTCCGCATACGTCACGAGGTAGTAAACTCGACCCGATGATCTTCAACTTGATGAGAGGCCGAAACATAAGGAGGATCGCGAAGTGGTAGTACATGCTGTTGTTCACCGTCATGTCAGTGTCGCCCCATTTAATAGGAATGAATTTGCCATGTACTCACTGCGCAAAAAGCACTGCCGGCGTAAAGTTGTGGCCTAGTCTGAGAACCTCAGGGATGCTGTCATACCAATTGAGGTATTGGGTATAGATGCCGAGAAGGTCGCGGCTAGTCAACGGCCGCCCTGGCGAGTGAAGAACATAGAGACTCTTGTGAACTAGCTCGCTGAGTTCACAGAAACACTTGTATACGGACCGCACGTTAGACGGCTGCTCGGCTGATCGCTGCAGTGGAGCACCTATTGGAGATCCCCGTTAGCCTTCGTGCGCGCGCCAACGTCTTCTAGACAATACTTACCGCCGTCTGTATAAGGAATCCATAGTGACGCCTCGATATCGTCAATGATAGCGGGCTTCGGAGGCAGTCGTGGGAAGCAGGAAGACTGCGGAAGTGAGCCGGTAGCGAGGGACCACGCGCTAAACACACACGCACGTCAGATCATGAGAGGAGGGATTGTAAGTCAGGATTATCTCACTGATCAAGAGCAAACGCGCCCCAGAAAGTGGCAGCTTGAACCGCAAATTCATCTTCATCTCCATCTTCTTGTAGCTGATGCAACCCCATCTCGATGGCCAAGCGAATACTCTGCCCGGCGTAGTACCAACTTTCCGAGTCCCGGCCACAGCTAGCCTCTCTAATAGACATTATGCCTAGGGCCTGGATAGTGGTCAGGTTGTGGTGGTTGTCTTCCAGGTAGAAAAGGCGCTGGGCCTCCTTGAAGAAATGGTCTCCCGAGGTGTATGGATCGCTGGGGTTCGCCCGTGTACTCGATTTGCTGGAAAAGCGACATCCCAAGGCCAGAAGTGCGTTGACCAGAATGGGTGAGCAGTATCGGTGGACGCCTTCCTGGAAATCCCTGAGAAAATGTTCCTTACTCAATGACGCAAACGTCGGGTACTCCCAGCAAAAGTACAGAGCCAGTAAGTGCTGGACTAGAGACCCGTCTCCAGTTATGTTCGTCCAATTTTCCGGAGGCAGTTTCAGGTCAGGCAGTTCAAGCGGAGCGAGGATCTGGTCAACACCTAAATACTTGGAACCGGTCTCCGAAGCTTCCGTATTGCTCGCGGACTCAGGCCATGTGTCAAACAACCCTTTTGGTGGCCTGTTCGTATCCGCGCTCCAGTTCATAAGGTCGGGGTGTGAGTTACTTCTCGTACTCTGGCTATGCGACGACATTTGCCAAGGGCTATTAGGCCCAATGTCTTGACGCAAGCCGGAATTTCCCGTCAGAGGGCTCATGGTCACGGAGCCGCCGCCTCCAAGGTTCATTGTCCTGATGGGCGCTGGCACTGAGCCTGTAAACCCCATGTTGACGTGCGTGTCGCCTTGCTGCTCAGTCGGGCGACTGAGTGAAGGTCTCGAGCCACCGCCCGAGGGGAGCGTACCGCCCAGCCATTCCGAGACCGATTCAAGAGACTGGCCATTGCGAAGGCGCTGTAGTACGTCCTCCCACATGTCGGAGCGAACAAGAGCAGCGATGACCTGGTCGCTGGATCGTTGGCGCTGACGTAGATTCTCGATTTCGGATCGAAGGTGCTCCTTGGACTGGCGGACGGGAACTTCGTAGACACACTCGACATCCTTCTGGGCCTTGCAGCGACCGCAAGGCCTTTGACCGTCGCACTAGCAGAAACTATGTCAGAGATGAGGACTGGAGAGGTGGAAGGAGAGGATGTATGTCCAATGAGCATACCTTGGCGCGCTTTTTGCGACACTCAGTGCAGGCATTGGGGGTCACAACGCCTAGACCCCTCCTTCTCTTTGATAGCTGGCCGGCACCTGAGCCGGAAGCCGGGGTAGGGGCCGATGCGGCGGGGCCAGCTGTAGAGGTAGAAGTGGAATTTGAAGTAGTGGGAGTAGGAGCAGAAGCGGGAGGCGCCCCCGCGGAGGAGGCAGGGCCGGCGCCGGTCTGGGCCGGAGGTTGGCTACCGGATGCCTCCTCCATATCGGCTGTACTTGCGCGTTTCAGATTGACTGAGAGCGGCGTCAAGCCGAACCTACAAAGCGAACTCGACTTTCAAGACTTTGTGCGCGAATGGACATAATGATGCCGTTCAAAGGCAGGAGTTTGACAACATGAGTACGCGGGAAGAGTCCGATGGATCGAGTGCTTTCGTCTCGTGAAACGCTTTGCCTGTGGCAAGAGCGGCAGTGGAGGTTCGGCGGGCGTCTAGAAGGCTCGCAGAAGGCAGTCGCCGGTCGTCGAGCGACAGCGGCGCGACGGGAAGGAACGCGAAAGGGTCGAGAATGGCGAGAAAGCAGACGGCGAAGGCATCGATCGGCAATCGGTGAATTGGTAAGGTGCCGCTTGCTATCGCTGATGTAACTGTCGTCGCAAAGCCCGGTGGGTAATGGTGGAAGTTGAGGAAAGCTAGAAGAATGAGGGTGACCGTAGCTTCCGCCCCTCCCTTTTTTCCCCCCTACCGAATTGAAGGCGAAACGATCATACGCTGTCGAGGAACAATGACTGCCAATGGCTCAGTTGCCTGCCTCTTGGACAGGTGTGATTCTATCGGTCGGCACTTCGCGTGCACAAGAGGTTGGGGCGACGAGCGAGAGGTGAGCTTGGAAGGCTGGCAAAGACGTGAAAGTGGAGTGGAGTGGAGTGGAGTGGAAGTTGGAGTTGGCGTTGGCGTGAAGGAGAAAAGAAGAGAAGGTGTGGTGTGTGTGCGTGTGGGTGTGAAGACGGAGGGAAGGAAGAAAAATCCAGGTGTCAAATTTGGGACAGAAGCGTAAAAAGATGCAGCTCGTGTATGCTTGGAATGCGGTTAAGAAGAATGGAAAGAAATGCTGGAAGGGATAAGATGGCAGTAGAGGCCGGGTTTACTCTGGTCGATCTCAATCCAAGGTTTCCTCAAGGGAGCAAGGTTGAGCAAGCTGAGGTACTACCTGGTACTACCTTTTGTAAGGCGAGGCAAGGCGCGGCCAGGTAAGGTGAGGTGAGGTAAGGTGAGGTATGATGCAGTAATTGTGTGGGAGACGACACAAAGACGACATGCAGCTCTTTTTCTTTTCCCCAGATTCCGCGTCGAAGACTCGAGAGGTAGAGAGAGGAGCTTTGGACAGTGCAAGGTCCAGGTGGTTCAGGTCCAGATCTGGGTCCAGGTCTTGGTCGCGGCGTGGATGGTTTCCAGTTCGGTTCAGCTCTCTGGCGATTGATGTGGAGGTGAAACGGAGCTTTCCCGTCTTTTTGATGATTGTCTTGGTACTCGGAAGTAGGTGCTGCAAGGAAGGCACCTCGAGCTACATTACCTACCTTACGTGCTTACCTACCTTACCTTGTGAGTCCCCACGTATGACAATTGGGTGCCTTACGGAAGTACCTGAGGTAGATAGCCTTAGGTTTGTAAGGCGAAGTGCGCTAGTGCTCAAGAGCGACGCAAGGCATAACTTGGTATGCTGCTTTAGAGTTTCGGCAACTCCCTCAGGTCACGACTCAGGCGCCGGATAGGAAAAACTCGAGGCATCTGCCCGGTCTGGATTCCAGGCCGAAAGCACAGAACAAATCCAGCTTTCGCTCAGCGCAAGTCTGTGGTGCCCCTGCATCTTCGTCCCCAAATACGCCTCTACATAGTGGAGGGAAGGGTAGGTAAGACGGGGCATCCATTTCACGTACTTCGGACTGACGAAGCTATTGCCCACTGACCCCCAATCTTGTTTCCATATGTTGAGAACACAAAGACTTCATTGTGCAGTAATTCTGCTCTTTGCTCCATCATTCTCTTATTGGGCTTTGTCGTGCCTGAACCGTCAGTTGCTAGACTAGCCCACACTACGCTTACATTCAAAGTAACTAAGCTTCTCAACTTCACCTGTGTCTGTCTGCAACCTAAGCGAGCTTGTCAACCTTACTTTCTCTTTCCAGACTTCTTCTAGAGGGCATTGCAATGNACCAGATCCGTTTTTTTTTTTTTTACCCTCCTGCTGGATGTTTTCCTCCGCTTGTCTTCTTGTTTCGCTTTCTGTTCCCAATTATAGGGGGCTCCATACAATTACGGACATGGGCAGGGCACTTTACTCGAGCCGATTTAAATGCAGCAAGGGGGAAGAAAAAGAAGGTGAAAACGACAAGATCGCGATTTTCATTTCCTCGTCCTTTATTCCCAACCATGATACCCCCTTTTCTGATGAATTAGGTTTTCGGCCCCGCAAGGCAATGCCTCCCACTTTGAGGCTCCAAAGCAATGGACTCGTATCGATAGGCCACTTTGCTCCGGCCTTCAATATACGAATATGCGCCATGTGATACCCGAACGTCGAGTTAAGGATGCCATATGCAATTCTGGCAGCCCTTGTCACCGAGCAGTCCTCCAGCCCCAAAACACATTGCGGGACACTTTGACCTAGTTGTGTTATTTATGCTAATTAGAATGGGAGCCTTTTGACATGGTTTTCGGCTAGCTAGCCGTGTCAGAAAATGTACGTTGTGTCACACACTCAACACGCTTTATATCGAGGGATGGCAAAATCTCCCCTCAGTGGCGGAATCTACTCCGTCGCATCGATTGAGCTATGCATGGTTGCGACAGAGCTGCCTTAGTGCTGTCTCTGATGGGCTGCCGCCCAGAAACGTTGGTGCACAAAAACTGACTTTTTGAACAGCAGCCGCAGTAATCTCCTTTTCTGAGGTGTAGACCGAAGAAGCCTCGGCTTTGTGCCCAACCTCTGGAGGAAAATAAGTATTTCGGCCCTGTTCAAAAGGCGGGGGGGATTGCATCCAACCAGAAATTCTCTGTTCCTGAGATGAGCTAAGCCTGACGTCAGGCGTGGACACTCTGCAGCTCGGGTAGCTGTAGGGAAGAAGTGTCAAAAAAGAAATAAGGGACGAGGCCAGCCCAGCCACTTTTTGGGTGTCTAAGACGGAATAGCTGAATACTCTGTAATGAGTAAGGTGGTCGATGTGGAGGCAAGCACGTGGACGGGCCGAGAACGGCAATAACGAACGTACTTAGGACCAGGATGAACAAGAAGGACCAATCCACTCTCGGTCGTGACAGCGCCAGTCTTGTCCAAACCCAGCTGTTCACGCTTTTGCCGCTATTTCAAGACATCGTGGCTATAGGCAGATGGAGTTACGAAGAAACAAACTTTTCTTGCCACATTGGTAAGCGCAACTGTACTGTACTGGCACGATTATAGGTTCCTGAACTCCTTGGCCTGATCCCTTGCTTCCATCCTTCCGTAGAAGCACTGTTAGCTGAGTAGTTCACCGCAAATCTCCAAGTAACGCCGCACTGGGCCCCGCAGCCCCTGATCCTGACATTTGTTACTCTGCAATTAAACCCGCACAAACTCCGATACCATGCACGATTTACCACTTGACTATCCATTACCTCCTTTTTCGCGCCTGTTGCCTCTATAGAAAATGAATCTATCTCATAATTCAGTATCCTTTGACAGGGCTGAAGCTCCTATACTTAGTGGGACTGCGCATCCTTTCCCGGTCACCCTTGCTTGGACTGCGACGTCCGGAAGGCGTCCGGGGTGGCATGATCAATTGGGACTTAGGCGGCGACGCACCGTCTGTGTCCGTGTCGTCATTGTCGTACTGTACGCGTCGACGATGCGAAGGCGTCTGGATCGGGACCCACATATAAGCCTGCGACGGCTCCGGTATCACAGACGGCTCCGGGGCATTGCCGGACGGAGCGTGATGCGATGGCGCCGGGCGATGCGCATTAGCCGAGTTTGCCAAACGGCCAAGCGTCAGGTTGTTGGCGACGATACAGAGGAGAAGAATGCCAAAGAAGAAGACCTGCATCAGAAAGTCAGCAAACAGAATATTGGAGCAAACAAAGACGCAAGTTTTACATACCCAGGCCTTAACCTGCATGGCGCCGGCGAACTCGTTGAGAATCTCCGCAATCTGCTTGACAGTGACCCTGACCCTCATGATGGCTGAAGCATCTTGCATCATGCACTCCAGCCACTCATCACACATAGCCTTCAACGCCGGCCGGTCCTTTTTGGCACAATCGTTGATCTGATACTCTGATCGACACTCTGCTATTCTGCTTTCGATCTCCAGACGAGCCGCCTCGTTGGCTGTCCGAATATCAGACCGGACGGTGTCCACGATTGACCAGCAGAAAAAAACAAAAGCGGAAACAATGATGCAGTTGACCAGGAGCTGAATCCAGCGGTAAAGGTTCTCGGGCGCATTGGGATGTTCTTCCAGGGTGTGGAAAAGGTTGGCGATCCAGCTGCGCCTGTTCTCCTTCTTCTTGTTTCCTTTGCCACGGGGGCGAGATCCGTCTTCATCAGAATCGTCCTGGGAATCGTCCCAATCCTGCGAGCCATGGTATCGTATACTTCCAACATCTCTGTCCAAGTTGTGTCGCTTCCGCTTTCTTATGGCGGGGTAATCTCGACCACCCCTAGGAATCTCACCCTTGCCTGGCGCATGGCGCTTCGCCGACTGAAGACCAGCTTTTCCATAGCGATAACTCTTATCGATTTTAGAGGGCGTCATAGTACCCATCATGTCTCCAAATCTGTCAACTTCGGGCGTGTCGTCTGGGAACTCCGAAGTTTCCGTTAAGGCGGGGCTGCTTTCTGCGCCAGAAGCTTCCGAAAATGTCGACTCATCGAAGGGCTTGCGCGGTGTGGTGAAGGCAGGGTTCCGAAATGGAGGTGCCGTATTACTGCTCTGTATTCTTGGAGAGAAGAGAGAGGCCTGGGGCAGGGCGGGAAGTGGCTTGGAGGGGCTGTTTGCGAAGAGATTCGGTTTAGATGGGCTGTTGATAAATGGATTCGGTTTCTGGGAGGTGGGAAATTTGCTGGGCGTGCCGAAGACTAAGGCGGTAGAAATTTGTGAGTAAGAAAGGGATCTTCAACCTAGCCGCTGGTTCATGAGGCTGTTGTTGGTGCATACGACTACAAACTCACTATTCTTGGTACCGCTTTTTGCAACCTGCGAAAAAGGACTTGTCGCATCTAGGGGTCCTCCAGTCTGGTATTCCCATTCCATGGGACTTTCGTAAGTCCGACGCTCCATTTCGAATCCGTTTGCATCCAAGGGCTTCGTTGAGCAAGTTGTAATGTTCTGGTGTCGGTGAAGGTCAGAACAGCTTTGGTTACCAGTTTGGCCTGGCGTGGCGGTTGTCTTTTAACGTGACGAAATGGCCAAATAGCAGAGACCATCAAAGGGACCAACAAGAACTCGCACCTTTGAAAGTAAACAAACCGTGCCTGAGGCAACGCAGCTCTCGATGGTCTAGGTCCGTATGGGCTCAACTGTTCAGCCACACTTGAGAATGGTTATGAGGCCTAGAAGTTAGGCATCAGCCACACAAATCGAGCTAGTTGTGCTTGCCCTTTGAGCTTGGACCACCTGAAAATCGAATCGAAGGAAGCACCCACGAGGCAATTGTAGCCTACCTTAGTCATCTGTATTGCCTTCTCTTCGTTGCTTCAGTCAGCCACTGAACGTCTTCTGAAATTCTCCTCCCCATCGCCGCTCGGAATCAAAGCCTCGAGAGCCACATAACAGCGAACGCGGCTACTGATTAGGTTCGCCTGCCATCATGTCAGACATCGAATCCCCCCCAGAATCACCAGCGGCTGTCGACCGCGATGACCACTTCGAGAATGAGGAGCCGACCGAGGGCGCTGGAGGCGCAGACGCCAACGAACTTTCCGACGATCAGCTGTCGGAAATCGACGAGGATCAATTTGAAGATTACGACCCCGAGACAGCCAACATCGAAGATCGCCCAGTAGCCGTTGATGAGGATGTGGCCAAGACACTCAAAGCTTCGAAGCGTAAGGCCCCTGCCGAGGGAGAGAAGGCGAGGAAACCAAAGGAAGGGCGCCGGGAGAAAAAGAGGTCACGCGACGACGAAGTTTCTGGAGATGTCGATGGCGATGCGGGACGACCAGCTCGCAAGTCGAGACGCGCCGCCGCTGAAGGCGAAAGAAAGCCCCGGTCCAAGGTTGCCTCACCCGAGGTCGACGACGAGTCGCACTTATCGCCCGAGGAGCGGAGACGCAGGGCTATCGATAGAGCGCTTGACGCCGCTATGAAGGGACCCGTCAAGCGTAAGAAGAAGAAGGACGAGATTGTGAGTTGAACCTACTGGGCTCCTATAGTTCACTTTACTAATTCCTCACGATTCCAGGACTTGGAGGATGAAATTGATGAGCAAATTGCCGATCTCAAGGTTGCCATGGAACGTGCCTGTGAAGCCGACAACAGTGCACGCGAAGCCGGTCAACCAGCCGTTCACAAGTTGAAGCTACTTCCCCAAGTAACCGGTTTGCTGAATCGAAACAACATTCAACATGCTATTCTCGACCCCGATACCAATTTTCTCCAACACGTCAAGTTCTTTCTTGAGCCCCTGAACGACGGCAGTCTGCCCGCATACAATATTCAGCGCGATATCTTCAGCGCTCTCATCCGCTTGCCTATCGAGAAGGAGGCCCTCCTCAGCAGTGGCATCGGAAAGGTTGTGTACTTCTACACCCGCTCTAAGAGACCTGAGCCTGGCATCAAGCGTATGGCTGAGCGCCTACTTGGTGACTGGAGCCGACCAATCCTTAAGCGGACAGATGACTATAAGAAGCGTCACGTAGAGACGCGCGAATTTGATTACGAGTACGTTCGCCCCGTTTGGGTTACTATTCTGACTGTACTAACTTTTCTCACTAGGGCTCTCAAGATGTCGCAGCGCCAGGCTGGAAGCTCACAATTCACTCTCACGCAGCGGCCCTCTCAGTCGGCTAGGGAGGCAGAGCGTGAGGCAATGCTTGCCCCTGTCGTCACATCAAACCGCGCCCGTCCCGGCGGTCTTCCCTCCAGCTACACCATCGCACCGAAGAGCACATATGATGTGTCTCGGGCACCTGATCACCGTCCCATCGGCGCAGGCGGTTTGGAGGCTTTCCGGAAGATGACACAAAAAGGCAAGAAGCGGTAAAGTAATTACGGAGATTTTCTGGGCACAATCGACGAGCGTGAAGGAGACCGGTGTTTGGACTGCCGTTGAACCTTCGGATTCCAACGAGATCATCACTTCGCCACAGACGGCAGGTCAACAGACCGAAGTCGCCCTTTTGAGCATGAGGATTATGGGGTTCTTTAGGGACAAGAATCTAACAACTTGTATTATTCGAGCACAAAAAGGCGTTCCGGCTTGTCGAGGGAAGTTAATGGTGGGCAACGGCTTTTTTTTCCCCCTCTGCAATGGACAACGAAGACTGCGTCCTAGTGAGGTTCCCGGAATGGCATATCTGGGTTGTGCTCATGGACGCCAGGTGACTTTCTGGCAGAAGGAATTTTAGAGTATCAATTGATACATGGTGACGAACATTATAAATTTGCAGATAAAAATGCGCAAGTTGATATTTCATCCAACCTGGGTGGTTATTGCAAATGGAGCAGATCATTGGAGTGGAAACACCTATTGAGCATTGTCACGTTTGGAAGCAATTCAGAGAAATTTAGATGAAGCTAGCACAACGACGAGGATGAAACAGCGTCAGCTAAAAAGCACACGTTCGAAACGGCAAAAACATACAACACTGGGTATTCGCTGGTTGTTACCGACCTAACTAACTACTCATCCAGCCCTTAAAACCATTTACTAAAGGATATAGGACCTCTGTTCTCAGGAGGAGTTCTACTTCTATTGATAAAAAAAATGTAGCTGAAATATGTTACCCGGCTCACTTAGCTTAAAACAGCTCGTCTCTATTTTAGTCTATTTTATATGGTTGAAATTATAACGCTTGATAACAACAGAGAATACCTACTTATCCTCGTCGTGTTTTAATCAAAACGTCCCTGCTTCCATACCTTAATCTCCTTACAAAAAAAGGGAATTCAAAGATCTATATCCTTAGCACATCATCAATCCCGTCTAGCCTTCTCCAGCTGTGGGTCGAGTACGCTATTAGGTATCGAGCCGGGCACTGCGGGCAGGGCGAAGCGGTGATCGTCGTGTCGTAGATGACGATGCCGAACGGGGGACGTAGAGGTCGGACTACGGCTTCTGAGTCTTCCGGGGCATCGTTGAAGACCTGGTACGCAGCGAAAGTTGGGGCGCCGTTGTGGCTGGGCTGGACGATGGTCTTTGACGGGATTAGTGGTCGACAGTATCCCGCTTCTACTGCCTCGCCGTCCCCTTCCTCTTCTTCGTTAATGTTCCGTAGATCATCCTCCTGTCTGCATAGAGGAATACAGGAGCGACTGGGACGGGGGCAAAGCTTGCACATCGTAATGCTAGTTCTTAGTAGGTAAGGAGCTTAGATTAGGGTACCCTTTTTATTCTATGGTGCTGCTTTAGGGGAGTTTCTTGGAAACAGGAAATAGTAGGTGCGGTGAGATGTAGAAGGCGCACTTACTAGACTGTAATCGTGTTTCTACTTTTTGCAACAGTGGGGATCCATCACTGGGATCTTAGCACCCAAGCAAGGAGAAATCACAGTACGTAATGAACGCTGCAAGTGGTTTGTGTGCCAACTGGATCACGACGACTCATTTCATGAAAAGTCCGGCCAGCACGGCAAGAATAAAGGGCTCCCTCCCCCTTACTCCATCACATTTACACCGTTCCTCCGACTTTTGTGTAAAGGCCTTGGGTCGCGTGTGACAGCTAACAGCGACACGTGACGCCATTAGCATTGCCTGTAGCATCACTTCTTTCACAGTTTCCTTCATCGATGGAGGGGGGGAAACCGAGTCTCGAATGCCCCATAGTGCTTAATTCTTCCAATGTGTGATGATGGAAAAAAAGAACAAGAAAATACCCTGATCTAACCTTATGTCCAGGTATCCTTTATGGGAACCTACTAGGTGAGCAATATTCTCGGTCAATCCCTCGGGTGTATGCCTGCTTCCTTCCAGGTTCCCGTATAATCTTTCTCCCTTCCTGTGTCATTTGCAATCGTCCAAGATGCCGCATTTGTAATGTAGAGAGATTCAAGGGATGCAATGTCTGTCTTTGGCCGCTGGTGCGAGAGGAAATATCCTCAGTATCGGCAAGATATGTATCGAGTTATGACAAGTCGAATGCTGACGGTTTGGTGACAAACGAATCGTGCGGAAGGCTGACAGGGGGGACTTGGGGGCCATGACCGTTAATATAAATTAGGTTGGTATCTCGGTGGCCCCCCCATCTCGAACGCTGTCCTCATTATCTCTCTGCTTTACCGCTTCCGGACCTCTGTCGCCCATCCGTCGATGCCCTCGCCCCGGCTACCCACCTCCAGTCCGTTGATGCGAACGCCCTTCATGCCTGGAGTATCGTCGAGCCACGCGTGCCCCGCCATGCCTCCAGCGTTAGCGCGCTTTTCTGGGACAAGCTCCAACATGGGTGTGAGGAAGTCGGCGATGCGCTTTGCCTCGTCCTCCTTAAAATGATACTTTTCCCGGAGGACATCTGGCAAGGCCCAATGGCGCAAGCGGTGGATGTTACGCAACTCGCCCTTTCGGTTGAAAATCTCTTGCGACCATTTGCCTGATAGACAGAGTGACTTGGGGAAAGGCCCGAGAAGCTCGATTATCTGTGCGATATGATCGTCGTCTTTCCCGTACTTGGTTCCGGACTGAGGGTCGAAGAGGTAGTCGCCAGTGATCAGCTCAAAGACCTAAAGGCGAGAGTAAGCATCTAATCCGAAATCTCTCGCACTGCATGAGAACGAGGTCATGCAGGCTGCCACCCGAGTGACCTTACCATTGCCGCCATACTCCAGACATCTGTGCTTGCGCCCCATTTCGCACCCAGTATGACCTCGGGTGACCGATACTGCCTCGTCTGGATATCATTCGTAAAGTGGTGGTTAGTCCAGCAAGCGTTGCCCAAGTCGGCGATCTTAACACTGATGATGTCGAATGCATGCGCATCTTCAGCCTTGCGTTTTTCCCCAGAGGAAGGCGAGCTGCTAGATTTATCAAGGGAGATACCCGAAACTTCTTTCGTGAGAAGATCGCTGCCCCAAGAAAGACGGTCAGCATCAATATAGAAACATACGCTATATCATCTGGTAGGGGTTGTGCTCACGCTGTCTTTTCGCGCGTCTTCTGATCAGCATCGCGCTTAGGTGATGATTCGTTGCCGCCTGTAAGTAACAATATTAGCTTGCGGTCAAATACGCCGAAAATGACCTTTGCGGGCCGGGCTGAACGGGTGGCATGATGGAGGGGGTTTTGGTGGCGCAACTGGCGGGGTTGTGCGTGGCGGAGTCGGGGTGTCACATACCTTCGTGCAGCACTTGGCCGAGACTTGTATGGGAGCTGGTGCTCGGGAAGAGGTTGTTGTGGTTGAAGCTAGCGTTCAGAGGGGATGGCAGCGGTTGGCTGCCGGTGATGAGAGTACGTCTCCTTCTGCGGCCATTTCTATTATTCTCCTTGTCGTTGGGGTCACTCTTGACTACCTTTTTGACAATCTGCTCGACGTCGCCAATCTCGATGAGCACGTTTTCGGGCTTGAGGTCGGTGTGAATGATACCGCATTCGCGATGGAGATAGTCGAGGCCAAGCAGGACCTGCTTGGCGATCTGCTTGACCAAAGGCATGGGGATGCCTCGATGGTTCCATTTCTTAATTAGACCCAACAAGTTTTCGCCCAAGACCTCAAAGACCATGCAGACGTGTGTGCCGTTGGGACCTTTGTGTTCGAAAGAGTCGAGGAGACTGACGACATGTTTACGGCCAGGATGATCAGGCTTGGCCTGAACAATTTTATTGAGAAGTTTGATTTCGTCAATGGCGGTCTCGGTGTAATGGGCAGCGGAACGGACAACTTTCAAGGCGACGTGCTTGCCCGAGTTGTTGTCTCTAGAAAGCCATACGGTGGAAAAGTGACCCCATCCAAGCTTGCGCACAACTGTGTATTTGCCGTCCTTGAACTTTTCGCCGATCTGGACAGGGTGATAGCCACCCTTGCAGTAGTCCTCGGAATCCTCCTCGTCGGCCGTGTTCTCGGCGGGGTCGTCGCCCGATGATGTTGACGTTGGCGAGTTCTGCATGGCAGCGGACAATTGATGGGTTCTGTCAGAAAAGGAGAGGCGTTAGCTCTTGATTCCAAAAACTCGGTATGACGCGCGCATAATCCTCCAGAGGAAAGAGATGTGCCATCATTGAGAACCGTGATTGAATTGGTAGGGATTGAAAATGACGGGCGGCAGCTAGCCAGACGAGGATTCTGCAGCCCGGCGCGCGAACAGCCCTGGCACATGAAATGAAAATGCGACGACGGAAAAGGAAAAGAACAGTAGAAACCTTGTCTTGAGAAAACTCATGTTTGCAACATTGCGCATTCAACGCGAACGATTTAATGGGGGAGGGGAAGAGTAAAGAGAGAAAGAAAAATTCCCGAATAGAGGAAAATATGGGTGGACCGAGCGACGGCAACAAATCAATCAAGCAGGACAAGAAGCGGCAAAGGGATTAGAAAGAGAAAAAAAAAAAACCAGGACAGGATCCAGCGCCGGAATTTGAGGTTGTTCACAACATGGAAACCCCAAGTCAAGATTAAGGTCAGGGTCGGGTAAGGAAAGGTAAGGCGGGTTGGTGGGTGGTGGGCGGTGGGTGATGACAGCGGCAAGAGTAAGGTAGGTACGGTAGAGTGTAGTTAACAGGTCAGTCCCGTAGTGTCGTGACCGACTAGGGTGGGTAAAGGATTTGTTTTGGGAAGGGGAGCGGGGGTAAGAAGGGAAGGAGGGGAGGGGTGCGAGGAGGGGAAGGAAAAGACGAGTTGGTTTGATTTGGGCTTCGAGGGAAAATTAGAATGAGAATGAGGACGGGAATGAGAGGTGAGGCGGACGGCCACCTAGCTGGGTCACCTTGCGTAAAAGGGTTTACAAGGAAGGAAGGCAGGTGTGATACATGGTAGTAGAAGCAGCGATGGCAGCAGCAGTGGTAGGTTGTGTGAGGTGATTTGGCAAGCCCGCAACCAAGCACCTAGGTGCGTGGATGAAAGCAAAGGGAAGCAGGCAATAACCAAGGAGGGGAAAGTGGGAAGCGAAGGGAAGCAAAGGGAAGGATGTGTGTGTGCGTGCGCGCGGCGCGTGTTGATGTCAGATTTGGGGAAGTGTCAGGCAGACGGGACCGGGAGAGACACGGAAACAGAGGGCCTCTGGCGACGCAAAAGTCTGGGGCCAACTTGGCCAGTGTCACGTCGTGAGAGTTGGGCGCAAGGGCAGTCTACAGACGGTGACGACGATGGACCATGACCGACAGGTTAGACTGGGACCAAGGTGTGAGGGTGAGTGATAGTGAGGGTCCAGCGGGGACAACAACGCCCAGCAACTGGCAGATCGGCCTTTCCGCTAGGGTCAGCCATCAGCACCAACTTGCAACTCGCAAGCAGCCAGTTCCCCGTTGAGTTGATGTCAATACCCTAACATCACCTCAGGTCGTGAAAGGTAAACTACTATGTAAGGTAAGACGGGATGAATGAGTGCATGTCGCAGGATCGGATGTCAGTCGCCAACCTAATCAAAAGAAAAGAAAAATAAGAAGAAGGCAATCCAATCCAGTTCGAGTCCAGCCCAAGTCGCTCGAGTGTACGCAGTCCTGGCCTGGTCCAGATTACCCGTAGTTTTGGGGGGAAGAGATATCAGAAATGCTGCTCCAGAGTTCAGCACAAGCGTACTTCGCTTTAAACCGTCTTGCATCCTTGGAGTTTCGTCGTCGCGCAGCAAGAGATCGCAGCCCAATGCCAATCACATCAACGTGCGCCTGGAGGTTCCCGCGCTTCGGAAACTGCCAACAGCACCGCGTCGTTGGCGGTGGCGGCGACACCTGGCAGCAGGTAAATTTGGATGACCGGTCCTGTCACTATCCTGTCCTGGGCCATCAAGTGTGCAGTTCCCCCTCCTCAGGCCCTGGTGTTTTGCGTACCAACGAACCCATGGATGTCGATCCTTGCCCAGCCACTGGCTGCCATGGGCCATGCGCCCTATGCCTGTGCACTGCGCGGCAATGGCGTGCACGTATATCCCCATTTTCATCGGGTGTCGGTCCTTTTGGTACTGCGAAGCAAACCGTTTTCCTTTCCTGTCTCTTTTGCTTCTTCTTCTTGCTCTCTTCCTTGCTTTTGCCGTAATCGATACGAATTTCTTTGAATAGCAGTCCACTGTCTTTCCGCATGCCTGTCTTTGCCTGCGCGGGGTGTGGCCAGTCATCCAGACAAGTGGGACAAGCTACCTCTGGCATGCTGATTCTGTCTCAAATGCGCCGGAGCCGCCCAGGTTGGACTGAGTCGAGCTGATATGAGCTGAACGAGGCTTCCCGTTGATGTTGCTGTCGAGGCAGCTATCGCTGAGTGGTACGACAAGCCATATTGTCCTGGCCTTGTAGGATTTTCCATCCATTACCCCATGCTCCGCCCCGGCACAGGCGCTGCTGAGCTCGTGAGGTACGAGTGGTATCGGGCACGGCGCGATGGGATGGGATAGAGCGTAAAGGTGAAATCATGGACTCTACAATGGAGCAACTTGCTTCCTGCAGGCAATAAACACGGTCAAGGTAATATGAACCAACGATGGTGTGCAATTTCCCGCTTGGGATTTAAGAGGGAGAGAGAGGAAAACATGATATAGCCCAGAAGGTAAGCGAGAAACATGTCCATAAAACTTACTGAGGTGTTTCGGTAGTGATGATGGGCTTCAAAGCCTCCTTCTTGCGCTTCTTGGCAATCGCCGCCGAGTTGCCATTGGCGTTGGCGGTTGCCGGCTGTAGAGTTTGTTGCGCAATCGGATCCTGAGCTTCTTGATTGCCGTTCNTCTTGGGTCAAGACGGCTGAGGCCCGAGTTGGCACCTCTGAGATGGATAGTGTGCCGCCGATATGGTCTAGGATTGGCGATGTTTCGTCTGCGACGTGACGACAGGTACACGGCGGCAGCGCAGCGACTAGTGAGAGACGACGACGCGAGGCAGTTGCGAGTGTGCCAATTCGTCCGTTTCCGACGGTTGGCGGAGTCCGTGGTTCTGCGTCTCAAGATTATGCGATGTTTAATCAAGCTGTACCTGATTGTTAGGCCAGGTTGTGTCCGCAAATGTTCACGGTTGGGCAAGTCGTCGAGCAGTCGTTGACTTAGGTCAGGGTAAGAAATGGTGTGGAAGGTAGGGCACAGAGCCAGTAACGTCGAAAGGAGACGGCTGAAAACAACGAGAGCGTCTCTAACGGAAATGATGAGAGGGGTTTTGCGAGAGGGGGCTGCAGTGTAGCGCAGCGCAGTTCAGTGTCCAAGATGATGGAAAGGCGTTCAAGGTAAAGTAGAGGTGGTGCAGTGGCCAGGTCAATGGATGACGATAAACACCAACTGACGAACGAGCGAGCGAGCGTGACGACAGGATCCACGAGGTCGCAAAGCGTCGCAAAGCGTCGCAAAGCGAAGAGAATGTGTAATCGGCACAAACCTAAGGTGAGGGCGCGTCCAGTCAGCAGCACACAGGTCGATGACTGGGACTCATGAGATATGCAATGATGTGAGACGATGCGGCGCGACGGGGTTGAAAGGTTTGGGCTGCGTAGCGGACCCAAGCAACGTTGCCAGGAGAGAGCGATAACGGCTTTTCGTCAACGTCTTTGAATGAGATACCAAGCCGGAGTGCTCTCGTAAGGTCGTATCAAGATCAAGTCACGGCAATCGGTTGTCCAGTTTTCTTCGTGGGGATGAGAGGTCAGACAGTAACGACTTCTTCGGGCGCCCACTTGTGACGTTGTGACCAGGTTGCCGAGGCCGACGTCAACAGCAAGGGTGGCGCGTGTTGAGTTTTGGTGATTGATGGGTTAGATGCACCTTGAGTTCGGATGTTTTGTCTGGGGGTGTGAGAAGGTGCGAGATCAAGGCCCCAAAAAAAAAAGTTTGGGTTTGGGCGCAAGGTCTCGAACTGTGAGGTGGCTAGGCAATGAGGTAATATTGGCCTTGCGAGGGGAGGAGGGGTGGTGGTTGAAGGATGAACAATGAGGTCGGAAAAAGGTGAGGTGGAGGTGACAGGTAAAGCTAGGAGCTAATTAGAGGTGAAAAGTCGGGAGTGTAATAGCGAGGCAAGGCACGAGACTTTGATTGGATATGACGGAGGAAAGAGAGAAGAGTAAGAGGGGTAAAGTGAAGAAGGAATAATAGGTTGATTATGCAGTCCGATGCGAACGAGAGGACATGAATGAATGAATGAATATTAAGCGGCTTCAAGGTCTTTCCTCTCACACTCTTGTCTACTGTCGACGTTGCTGCCGCCTCTTAAGCTCCGTCTCGTTTTCACCAGGAGGACGTCATTGATAGAGGGGGCAGGTGGGCGGGCGGGCAGAACAGCGGGACACTGGTCGTCGAACTTTTTGAATGCGACGAGCAGCTGATACGACGGAATCGCTCAATTGGTGACATAACCAGGCAGGAGACACAGGCCAGGGCAGGTACCGCTGGCCGTCAGTCGGTCAATCCGTTGACGGCGAGGACGACAGACGGTTGAGGTACAGGGTACGTGCCGTAAAGGGAATAGTTGTCGCTGTATCCGTATCTAACTTGCCTTACGTACCTTACGGTAGGCGCAGAATATGGCACAAGGTCCTAATGGTTGGGGAGGAAGTCCCTGTATTCAGTAGGGAAGGTAGCATACGTAGCAGTTTTCCAGGCAAGGTACGGGGAAACGAACGTGGGCGGGATGAAGAATGGACACCAGCCTTCCTGGCTTCCAAAAGCGTTGCCATAAAAGACATCAAATGTTCTATTTCTCTTCTTTGCTGATGTCCGAGGTACTTGGCGGTACGCAGTAATGCTGCGCATCACACTTATTCCGTCTGCGAAACCCATAGACCGGCCAAAAAAGGAAAGGTGTACGTAGGCCATCATCGCACCTTCGGATTCAAGTCTCTCATGATTGTGCTCTCAACCTAAGGTAAGGTAACGAACGCATCGTAATGGCTAAGGTCCTGCTCCTGGCTTCAGATATTCCACCACAGCATATGCACGCATTCTGGACATGGAGTGAACCCGGGTTCCACGAAGAATGAAACCAAGGTGATAGTTCGTGACTCTGTTCGATGTATTTATTCCTGAGGTACGGGAGCTTCTATTTCTTCTAATAAATCACTACTACGTTGGAGTTGGGGATGGGATGTGCCGTGCGTCCGAAGCTCTACGGGCCGTGATTACCTACTCTACTGACCTGAACAGCATGGCCAGACCAAGGCCTCTTCACGTCTCGCACATCGCCGTCGTACCCAAATATTCAGGGCCTTGATGATGTTCGAATACCGTGTTTTAAATGATGTCCTAGGCGCATTTGGGCTCAGGAACATGAGCCTAAGGTGACTTCATTAGGTACCTACCTACCGTAGGGTGCAGACAAGATGAGAACATGCAATCGATAAGCTTCCTACATCGGATAAGGTATTCTTGCATGGCCCGCGATTCATATTGAAACCAGCGAGGTTGGTTACCCTGTGGAAATCACCTGCTGCTGTTTCATGGTTGGGGGTTAACGACCTCTGATGCTATGCATGGACTGAACGGATCCAGAGACCGCCCAGGCCCTGGGGCGCCCAATCCAATGACAGATTCCCTGACGCACGCCATCACGTTGCCACTAACGATCGGGTGCCCAGTGGAGAATCTCAGGGTTTCTTCCTTGCCGGACGACCTGTCTCGCCATTGGTTTACTGCCCAACTCCGTCAAAAACGTTGCAGGAACCGAAGCTGATGTGAGAAACCCATCTACGGCAGCTGTTTGAAAGGAATCCTGCTTGGTCTCGGCCTACCACGTTTCTTTCAATGACTCGAGATTATTCAAGGGTTCAATTATTATGTTGCAGAGGATACGAGTCCGATTACTTACTGCCTTTTTGTATCATCTGCGACTCCAACTCCATGTGTCCAGCGATGGAAGTGCACGAAGGAAGATTATTTGAGTTCCTGTTGCGTACGTAGTATGCCTACGTATCCTCGTGAGTCTGTCTGTCGTCATGACATGCTACATCTACCAAACTCTCCTGACGATGCATACGCTTTGTGGATTCTGATCAGTGAAGCTTTCGAAGAAAAAGAAAGAAAAAACCTCTTTCCATGGCAAGTCGACCAGGTAGACAAGCCTAAAAGAAGATTTCACCTAGGCCCCAACTTGCTCGGCGCCGGGAGCTAACCGTGAGGGACGCTTCCATCTGCAACGAGAACGAGACTTATGCATACGGAACCGGCTTCATACCGATGTTCCGCAGTTCACTCATGTAATACTCGTCTCATCTCAGTCTTGACTTGAAAGCCCATTCTTTGTCCTGCATTTCACTCTTTTTGTCACCGAGCTGTTTGCGGAGCCCTTACGGATTACCACAACGAAGAAGCTCCGCATCCTCGAGCCCTCACTTCACTGGATGGGACGCAGACAAATGCAACCAACGTCGACGGGGCCTCCTAGGTTTTCCCTTGCCAGAGCGACCCATTTCCTGCAAGTCTTCGGCGCCTCCAGCAGACATTTTCCCTGGACATGCCCTGCATCTCACCCAAGCTTTAGGGTCCTCGAGCAGAGAGGAAATAAACAAATTCATCAGAAGGGTTATAAGCAAAGGGACTGTAAACTCTGCTCATATTCCTTTCATTTCGCCATCATATAACCTAGAAGCACTGATCATGTCAGAGCAGATCACTGTTTCCAAGCAACGGTCATCCATACCGCCATGGTTTTACCAGCCACTTCCCAAAAGACGCCACTTTTCCCACCCATCATGGGGATCGTTCAAAATGCCATGCCAAGGCAGAACAACCCTCTGGCTCGCCTCTCATCCGATCACGGCATCACCTTATTGGTTCGACCCCTCGGTCACACGCCTAGTCGAGCTGATGGCGCAGGCACTGCTTCTGATTGGACCATGATTGTTTCTTACTTGGCGCCCTTCGCGGGAGGGAATAATCCCAGACGTCCAACTCGCATCGCTCCAGACCAGACCAGACTACACCGATCCCTGCATACTTATTAGACCACCTGTCTAGATCCCTCTGCTTCTTCTTTCTCTCATTTCCTCATGCGTTTGCGCTGTCGCGTCGGAGATAGACTGCATCTCTCAAGACCATGTGAGCACACCACTGGTGTTTCGCTCGTCTGGCAGTCACCTGCCATGAATCCTGGCCGCACTTACCGGAGCCTCAGGTCCGACAGGAACTATAAGTCGTCCGGACTAAACCTGGACCTTCCTCATCCGACTTCCTCCGTCCTCTCGTCCATGTAGGACGATAACAGGAGCATGTGAACGTTGCATACGAGTCGAAGAGCTTGAGCCTCTCACTAATCCCAGAGACACCGTCTGTTCCCCAATTGAGGGTGCCTCAACATCCTAGTCATTTTATTTGGACAAGGACGCACAGGTCAACAAAGCATTCGGGATTTATGGTACCGCTTGCCTCGTAAGGCGGCGCGGGCGGATGATCGCGGTCACTGGTTTCGCGAACATCTAACTGTGAGCTTCTTCTTTCAGCTGGTTGAGAGCAACCAGGCTAGGTTGAACGACGATACGAGTTACCAGGTGAGGGCAATGCTGTAAAACAACCTTTGCCAGTTCTTGTTCGGCGCGGCATCAGACTTGTTGTATGACTCGGAACCCTCAGCCAGATTGATCCGCATATAATACAGAAACTCCTTCAGCTCGTCACGGCTTCAGCCTATTACGTGTGTAAGGATCTTATGCTGCTGCGTTGACATGGCCTTCCTGGAACCGGTCCAAGACTCTCTCAAATGCCCTCACTCTGCGCCCACGTTCTCGTGAAGTTGCACATGACTTGGTTACGGGAAGATGTCGATGGTCTTTCGAATGGTTGATTGAAAGTGCTATGTCAACAACTACGCTACTACAACTTCCGATGAGTTTTCTTACCTTTATACGTTTTCATTGGTTTGGCCTTGGAATCAACATGCGCCATCTGGTGAGTATCTTGACTTTTCAGAGCGCAAATGCCGGTTTGGTATCAGAACATCCAGTGGGCCTATCATCAACATACGGGTGCGTTGACCGGAAAACAATCTGTGAGAACTGTTCTTAGTCTGGAAGAAGTCTGCAATTATCCATTCGAAAGTTTTATTGTCTGTGATGACTTGCTCTTTTCAGTTGCCGTCTGCTGTCACGTATCATCTGCTATTGACCTCACATTCATCTTATAAGCACCGACAAGTGTATTACCAACTTAAGAGAGCTGGCACTTTCGCCAGGAAACCCTATTTATCCATCGATTGGATTCCACAGCATGGAAACTTTTGTTATACAAACGTAACAACCGACACCCATGAGGCCAGCTGAGTACACTCCTAGGAGCATGGCAGGCCCTCATGGCATCTGGTCATGCTCTAACCCATGGTTCTTGGCTAATCGCAAGATATATCCAGGAAACCAAAGGGCATATATGTACCATTGATACAGGAGGTTACTTGTAAAGATGATCCGACTCTCAGCATCTCCAACTCTAAGCACAATCTGGCGCCAACCCGCTGCAGGCTGGCTGGAGACAAGGCGCGGCTCTCTGCCTTTATCCGAAGACTATCACCCCCCTCGTAAGGTATCACTTTCCTGCTTCTTTCTTTCGACGGTTTAGCTTATAAATAAATACGAATTCGACGTTGGAACATATGTCTCTCGGAATCCTTGTCCAGAGCCAAACGCCGGTGGCCGAAACCCCCGCGCCCTCAAGCCCGGCTACTCGTACTGTGCCCCCTGCCACCTCTACCACCTCTGCATCGGTAGTAGAGAACCTGCAACGGTTGGAGCAGTATCTCGTCCGTCTCGACAAATCTTACAGCTACGTAGCTTGAATATCCTGCAGGCGGCAGGGATACGTGTGAAGCCAGGCCTAAGGCTACATAATGTAGTATGTGATTACACGCATTAACTTAATGGTACCGCTATATATATACATTAACGCCTCAGTTGATTGCACAAAGTCCTCAACAGATATACTTGCGAATGGCATTTGTATGGTTTAACTACCCTTATCTCCATTCACAATGCTTCTGGTGGGAAGTGATAAGGATATAGGACCGAAGAGGTAAACAGCCGATGAGTGCATCAGGACGTTAAGACAATAGCCAGAATATAATTGGATGTTTCTGGAAGAGACTTCGATTCTGTCATGCCGTCTGTTTATATCCTTTACCCAATCTCTGACTTTACAAACAGTGTGTAGAGCAGCCGGCAAACAACTTCCGCCTCGAACGCTTGCAGAAGCACACGAAACCCGAGTGCCGCTCCCTCAGTTGAGGAGCTTCCGACTGAATTCAGGCCAGGGCAACAAATTAAGGGAATGACCCCCCAAAGGCCCTTCCTGCCACACGCCGTTTTCTTCTTGGGCCTCTCCCGCCATAGCAAGGAAGCGCTTCCTAGTATTGTTCTTAGCTTTGTCCTTCTCTGTTTCCTCTGCCCCTCTCTTTCATTCTGATTCGGGTTGAGCTTTGCGAGTCTCAATACTCGCACTCTAATCAAAATATGCTGAGTCTTCCAAGGCATTTATTGTGCCATTAATGCCGAGGCGTCACAAGCAGCGTCGTCAAGTGTAACATTGATATTTGTGCTGCAGAGGCCCTAGGGCTCCGCGACTGTCCGATGATAATATATCGCCTCGTGGGGCCAGCGCGGCTTCGGCGAAGATGGTCTTGAACGGCACCAGTGTATAGTGCTTTGGGCTTAGATGGTGCGGGTGTTTCTGTGGGAGGACTGCCAACATCGTCGCCAACAAGACGCGAGAAGATGAAGGGGTTTTTAGGCACTAGAGAGTGGCATGAGATGAGACTTACATGAGAGAGTTACGTCGAATGATGACATTTCTTCCCCTCCACCCCGTTGAACGCGGTGGGTAAGTTGCTAAGTCGCTTCATTACGATGCCATTTTCCTAGACGCCTGCAGACGATGTCTTACTAGGGTTTCGAGCCTGAAAAGCACTGTCAGGCAGCCATCAATCGAGTGATTTCATCCAAACAAAGATTCCGCCACGAATAACTCAACGATAACAAAACAACTACTACATCATGAACAATGGGACATCCTCTAACGTGCACGTAATGCCACTTGTCGCCCATCACCAAGCTCTTCTTTCAGATCTGAACAGTCGTCTTTCTTGAACAATCACTTCAGACATCTTTGATTCTCTTTTCTCTTTGTGTTTGACGTTGCCTAGTCCTTTGAAACTCGACTCGATAAGTCATTGACAAACAGCGATTCTTTCCCGCTTGGTGACAAGGAATGCCAAGCGGGATGTTGTTCATGATACGTCTTCATGACTTCTTGTACCCAGCCATCTCCCTGACTCAGATTCCGGTATATGTGCTAAGGACATGCGACTGGTAACGCATATTCGTCGTACCAACCACTGTGCCATTGCCCTCATCGCAACCGCTGGGCCACCCGTACTTTGTACTCATCTCAACACGCATCTCCGGTGTTTCATCTGACAGCCCATCTCGATTACCGCCATGTTCGCAGTGGAAGTCGATGAAAGTGCCAGGGCAAGCCATCGGCTGACACCCGGGGGGGAAACCAGCGGCATTAACAACTACACAACCAGACTTATGAATTCAGCTCTACAGGAGCGGTACCTTAGCCCGAGATGGCGGTACGACAGCCCGACGGTCACCGCCGGAGAGATGATTCTCGAGGTCACTTTCGCCCAGAGCCCGGAATGCCGGACATCATGGCCGAATGACTACTGGTATAAGTCTGTCCACCTCCATGACGACTCCGTTGAACCTCGTATTGCGGTGCACACGGAGCTGGCCAAGCTAGCTGGAAAACATGATATTCCCTTGAATGATCTACACAGATATTTGCGCTTCTCTCCGGCGAGGGCGGCAGTACGCACTCTTCTCATCGAGTTAGAAAACCCAGAGGCGCACGACAGCATGCCACCCGATGAGGCTGCTATCATTGACCGTGCCATGGAGGCCATGTACGACACGAAAGCTCAGGGCCGGCAAACCTTCTTGACAAATATTACTATGCCCGGGCCAGATTTCGCTGACAGAGCTCTAATTTTTTGTCTCGCCAAGCTGTACACACTTCTCAAATCCTGGGACTGCTGGCGGTTCGGCTCGCGCGAGCCCCGCTGTGCCCTTGAGGTCCTGTTAGCGATAATCGGTCTCTTCGGCGACGCCTGGGCCCACGCCCCGGCCATAGACGTATCCTGGAGTCGTCTTGAGGTGCCAGCCGTCTGCCCATTTTCTGCGCGCAAAACTAGCGCAGACGTTGGACCACCAAGTTCCGAAATTCTCACCCCTGAAGTCTGGTTTGAATGGTCCCTTCTCTTCGACCCCTGGATTAGACGAACTGACACAACGCAGCTCGTGACGCCCGTCGACAACCTCACTATCTCGCCGAAAAAGAGAAAGACATCCGCAATGGCGGCTCTGGTTCTTGTTACCCAAGTTTCGGAACCGGAACCCGAGCGGGAAGGACGTGTCGTCATAAAGTACAACCGCAAGCCCGATGAGGAGCGCTGGATGTTCAAGAGCATCCTTGACTCCAGGTGGGCGGGCAAAAAGCCGCGAACGGGCCTGCAGTACCTTGTTGACTGGGGGTACGCGGAACCAACATGGCAGCCGGCAAGGGATTTGCAGGGTTGCGATCAGTGGGTGCTAGGTTTCCATAGGCTTCATCACGGTAAGCCCGGTCCGGTGCCTAGGTTGAAACGACTTATGTAAAGTGCTTTTGCTGATATGTGTGAGGGAATTCGACATAATGCCAATCTGAGATACAGGGCTTGGCCGTGCTGGTCTCTGTGGTGGCATATATGAGTCGTCCGATCCGATCTTGTTAATGTAATTGCTTCCTTGTTCTTTTTGTGTTAGTTGCAAGATTATGGCAAAGGTTGCAACCAAACCATGGACAGGACCACGCCATTACTCACTTGCTTGGTGAAGTCAAGCCATTTGATCATAGTATGTTGTTCCCTCGTCCTACTTTCCCTCCATCTCGTTCGCTTATCGCCACGACTGGCTTATAGTATCACGATGGTTTTGAACAGCTCATCAGCGAGTGACACTGTTCACGGTACATGGTTGATGCTAAATATGCAGACCAACTGTTACCTATACGAAATCCGGACGTTGAGGCCATCAGAACAGCATGGGGGGTTTCTGTCGTTTTCTTTATATTAAATGACAAGTTTCGTCAAGTCTTTGTGTCTTGCCCTGCCGTCGGCGCTTTGGTACTTCGGCGTTATGCCGAACCTGCTCTCCCGTCTTGAATTTGAAGCAGCTTTCGAATCCGGTCACCTTAATTTTGATGACGTTTCTGAGCAAATCAGTGACACTTGGGAAAATAGGGTCCAGCATAAGCCTGAAGCTTTCTTCGCGTCCCTGTCTATTGGATCTTCCTGCAGGCCCTAGTAGTAGAATCCTCAAAAGAAATTAAGAAGTGACGAAGGCCGAAGCTGCTCCTGCGCCGCTGTACTCTTCAGGCTCGGATAACTCAGATGGGATATAGCATGATCCCGTCATGTCCTCGACGACTTCCGTTGGCTGGGGAAACCTGCTCGGCTTACGCGTGTCTCCAGTCAAAGAATTTTGTGACTTAGCCTCGCTTCCGAGCTCGTTATCCCACGCATGATATTCAGGGATACATCTCCCAGATCGCGGACCTAATATGTCCTGTGTAGTGCGGTGGCGGTGTTTTCAGCACATGTGCGATGGATCTACGGCTCTGCCGCTCTACGGCGATGATGAAGGCATCCCGGCTTTTCGCTCCGGGCCTGGGCACGGAAATTCCACCTCAATGGGCTGTCATTCGTATGGTACGAATTCATGGGCGAAGGGAGGTTGGCCATGCGGGTCCAGACACCATGAACCCGAGTTCGCTTCACGGCTGGGGACGCGAGCTAGGTTATGACCGCAGGTTCCATGTCACCGATAGGGGTGTTTGCTTTGATGGACAGTCAAAGAAGAAATTGGGGCCTGATAAGCGCCGCTATTGTACTAGCGAAAATGCGTCGGCATGCAAACTCAGTGGTTCAAGTGGTTGCTGTACTCTGTTTCTAGGTCTTTGATGTGGTAAAGGGACGTGAGGCTAGATGGAGCAGATGGTCGGGTCGTTGGTTTTTTGAACTCTGTCACATCTGTCGATCCTGCAGTTAGCAGGAACTGAAAACGAGGGCTCGCAGCATCTGGGTGGCTACGGCAAACGGTATTTGAGTGTTCGAGCATTTTATTTGGGAAAAAAAAAAAGAAGGGTGGGTTAAGTGATGGGAAAAAAGTTGTTCCTCATTGAAGCTGGGGTTCGGTACAGAATTGACAGTCTAACCTTAGCGGCTGATAAAACGTGCCCTTCGTTGCATCTATAAGCCGGGCAAGTCTTTCGAGAAATATGGCAAACGTCTGTTCAAGTGGGTTGGGTTTGTTGCTCCGAAACGTCGCCGAGCCACGGCCCGGGCGCCGTCGGACGTGCACCTCAATTTGACGGTATATTATGGGCCACCCTGGACGCCTCTTGGTGTAACGTGTCGGAGAAGCCCTGGCCAACATAGCCGGACAGCACGACATTCAAGATTGATGACGCAACAGTATCTTGAGTTCAGCTGTGCCGGGATTTGTTGATATTGCATTTCTCATCCCATTAGAATGACGGCTCTTTGGTATAGGTAGATAGACCCTGCCATGCTCTATGCTGAAGAAGCTGGATGATGATGAGCTCCACGGGCGAATGGCATGCCAATTGACCAACTCCGCATTGCGGCCCACAAAATGTATCCAATTTATTCGAATTCGCTGCGGAGAGAAGGAACCAGCCGAGGGGACAAACGGAGGGGAATGGAAGGGCGTGCAGTGTGCGCTGGGCGCAATGTGCGGGCTGCAAGGAACCGGAGTGCAGCAGTGCGGTTGCAGTGGAGAGCACCCTGAAGAGCTGAGAATCCTCGGCCAAGCGGCACTGACCCAGGAGTAAGTACCTAGGTAG
The DNA here is from genome assembly GCA_001937105.1 of Colletotrichum chlorophyti. Classification (NCBI taxonomy): domain Eukaryota; kingdom Fungi; phylum Ascomycota; class Sordariomycetes; order Glomerellales; family Glomerellaceae; genus Colletotrichum; species Colletotrichum chlorophyti. The sequence goes on along the minus strand of MPGH01000047.1, from coordinate 150,825 downwards.
ATAAGATGCCTTACCTGAAGTATGCAGGTCCTTCCTGGCCTGGGCGGTACACTTGAACATGACTTATCTTGTACTCTTCGACGTTGTATCAGGCCGCCAGGTACCTCCAGTGAGCCCCTGGAAGGTACTATCCCCCCTCCTTCTTTATCGATAAGACGCTAACAACCTGCCGGTGATACGAGTCGGGGTTTTTTCTTTCGCAATGAGCCGACACGGGAGTAAGGTAAAGCCAAGAAGATAACTTTCCATGGATCCGATACGGTCATTTTTACTCAGAATTATCGAGGAAAATGTAAAATGTTTCCACAATGTGAATCCCAATTCTACACTGGAACCCCTCGATGACCTCCCCCTCCCCTCCCCCTCTGCCCTTCCCGCCCGCCTTTCCTGCCACCCCGAAGCGCAGCGGATTGACGCGGACCGAAGACGAACACCCTGTGACAACACCAAACCTAGATTAAAGTGTCGTGCAACATCCCCAGCCGCCCTCGGTCCTTCGCTCCGGACCTTCAGACAATCTGACCACCTTACTGCTTACTACAAGTAACTTGGACCCTCCTCCCAAAGTGCATGACTTGCAATATCGTCCTAAGCCATCTCTTCCATTTCTGTTCGGTCTAATTAACTACTTTGCTGCGCGCGCCCCCGAACGATCCTCCTCCACTGCCCCATATAAAGACCGAGCATGTGCCCCGCGCCTGATCATGGAGCTTCAGCCATCGAGGATCCCCAACCTGACGACCAACACAGCGACAACAACCAGCCCGAGCCTGTCGTGAAGCCTGGCGCAGATATTCGCACGAGAGCCCGGACCATGACTAGCACAGAGGAGATCGACAATACCATCATTCGCCCGGGCTCCGTCCGCATCAACGTAAAGGGCGCGTTCATTGTCGACCCGGACTCAAGTTCTCCGAGCAACAATGGCCGAGGATCTCCGACACATCACGAGACGAGCGATATCCGTCTGCCTAACCACCATGCCGTCGTGAGCCATATCGCGGTAGATGTATGCGCCGCCCTGCCGTCCCACTGCCGGTTTCTGTGACACCGCTAACACCATGGTCGCGCAGATCGGCGGCTCCTTGATCAAGCTCGTCTACTTCACCCGCGAAGCCCACTCGACCGAGCCTGGTGGTCGCCTCAATTTCCTCAACTTCGAGACTGACCGCATCGACGACTGCATCGAGTTCATGCGCCATCTCAAGGACAAACAACAAACTCTCAATGGCTCCCAGCCCAATGCACTGAGCGTCATGGCCACCGGCGGAGGCGCCTTTAAGTTCTACGATAAGATGCGGGATGTGCTGGGCGTCGACGTCCTTCGCGAAGAGGAAATGGAGTGTCTTATCATCGGTACGTTTGTCAATTGCGCCCGCTGATTGCGCCCCCCGAAAACTGACCGTTGTCTCCTTAGGTCTTGATTTCTTCATCACCGAGATCCCCCGCGAAGTATTTACATACAGCGAGACCGACCCTATGCACTTTGTCTCCCCGTCAGAAAATATCTACCCCTATCTCCTAGTCAATATTGGCTCGGGGGTCTCACTTCTCAAGGTCTCTGGCCCCCGCGAGTACCAACGTGTAGGCGGAACATCGCTCGGCGGTGGAACCCTTTGGGGCCTGCTCTCCCTCCTGACGGGCGCTCGCACATTTGATGAGATGCTCGACATGTCGGAGCGGGGTGATAATGCCAAAGTGGATATGCTCGTTGGCGACATTTACGGCGGTGACTATGGGAAGATTGGTTTGAAGAGTACAACAATAGCGTCTTCTTTTGGCAAGGTCTTCCGGATGAAGCGTACGGCAGAGAACGAAGCAGAGGACCACGGCGGCCTACACAACGGTGATAACAAGAACAGCATTCCTTCTTCTACACAAGCTGCGGGCTCAACAGAGGCGGGGAAATCTAGTGCTACAGAGCACGACACAGACCAGCCCTTTTCCGGCGCAGACATATCCAGGTCTTTGCTGTACGCCATCTCCAACAACATCGGTCAGATCGCGTATCTCCAATCTCAGATCCATAACCTGGATCATATCTACTTTGGTGGCTCTTTCATTCGCGGCCACCGCCAAACAATCAACACCCTCAGCTACGCTATCAAGTTCTGGTCTCAAGGCAAGAAACAAGCCTACTTCCTCCGACACGAAGGCTATCTCGGTTCTGTCGGTGCCTTTCTCAAGCGTCAACCTCGGAACTGGGGTCGTCGCGGCTCGTTTGAGCAGGCAGATCCCCTCGCGCGCCGTCTTCGGGAGCGCATGGTCCATGACGCAGAGATGCAGAGTCTTGTAGACGACTACGCCTCAGAATCGGGACGTGAGTCTGGGAGAGACTAGAAAATGAATTTGTTCAAAGGGAAAAAAAGAGAAAAGGAAGGAAACAAAAAACAAAGAAAAAAAAGGGAAGAGAAACAGAAGGGGGCACAGTAATTTTACCCATCAGACTTGTGTGGCTAGGGCAGTGATGAGTTCTGGCATATACGACTCTCACTCAATGAGAGAGCATTTGCGCCGTATGACTGACGTCGGAAGTCACAATGGCTTGGCTGGCCAGTCTTCTCACAGCGTATCACTATCTGTATCACATATATATCAGTTTAATGTTATCCTGAGTAGCTCGGCTGGTTTGTCATGTCAGGCTAGCTTCGGGCTTCTTTTACATACTGCACTTTTGATCCCGGATTCACATTCTCTGCATTGATCAGCGAAAGACACTCTGCCTATACAGGTTCCGGCTGGCTACACGTTCCTCATTCGGCAACGCGTCTGATGCGGCAGGCAACAATAGCAAAGTCCTCATGCCTTCACCGACTCGAAGCCGCACTTGATAAATAGGGTGTATACCAACGCAACGTAAACGCTGCTTGCCATGTTACCGCGTTCTCCGCCCTCGTGCCCATTCTACACTTATCGCTTGGCCTCTGGTTTAACTGTTCGCCGCCAGTGCTTTTGCACGTCGACTTAAAGAACAGTATCGCTCCCACGGCTTATTCGTATTGTCTGCTGGAAGAAATTCTGAGGCTGCCGCCTATCCCTCGCTTTGAGTCCTCCATCACTGTACTAGTAAGTACTCATCTTCGATGATAACTCCAATATGACAGAAGCTTTCTCTCTCCATCCCCGATCCCGTTGCGTTTACCTTGCGGTTCCAGCAACATCTATTCTGGCCCGCATCTCCTTATTCATCTACCATTTCCCAACTCGTGGCTTCATGGCTACGGGCAGACACCGACGGATGGACTCTTGGTCGCGTTTCCATTCTCTGAAATTCAACCAAGACGCTCATTTATGTATTGTCCTTCGCAATGATGGCCCAGCAGGGGCCGGGATCCATGCCCCCATTCTCGCGTTGCTCTGTGTCGGAAGGATATCTCATACCGTTTGGGAGCCCAGAAAATCCGAGTAGTTTTTCACGACGGAGTTGCTTGAAAGCCGTTTCCAGTTTTGAAATACTGACGGTTAGCCTGAATATTCCTTGTCTTCGGATCGCCGGGCACGGTTAAGCTGCCGCAGAACTGAAGTCCGACAAGTCTCAGAGGCACTTGTTTCAAAACAGTATTCTATTTCTGGCCATAAGGATCTACGCAGGTCGACATTTTCAGCCGTCCGTGGCCCTAAATACATCATAGTTGACCTCTGGTAGCGCCCTACAGCGTCGGGTTCGTCTAGGGTGTGTTGGGTGTCCGAGGAGAATTTAATATGGCTAGCTTGGGGTGCTGTTTGGAAGAGATAGAGGACTGTTGCGGCCTATGAGAGGAGCACAGCCATCCTTATGTATGAACAACTTGTCCAAGCCGTCATTCTTCTTGTCCCTTTTGTGTAAAGTAAGTTGTGACAGATTTTGACCGGTTTACCAGCAGCACGGAGAAATGAAGTACAGTGCCATGATGTTTTTGTTTCGTTTCGTTTTAGAGAAGGGAACAAATCTCGGTCGTGGATGCAGAACGACCATGCGGCAGGTTTGGAGAGGAAGTAGATGTTACAGGAATGGGACCTGGCCAATGGAGTGTTTTTATGACTGTCACGAGAAGCAGCTGAAGAAGTACTGGTGGCAAGTCAGCCTGACTGTCAGCTCCCAGTCGATATAAGAGGCGAATCTCTGCGTTCTCAGCATTCTTCCTTTCCAACGCGTGCTCTGCTAGCGGATCATCTCAGGATGTGAGACTTCTGCCGGCACACACGGAAGCTCAGAGCTATTTTAAACTACATGATTCCTGAAGTGGTATATAAAACTTACTCATCTTATGTTCTTGTACAGGAGGTAAAGGGGGCAACAAATTTGACTTAAAAAGGGATTAGATATCAGGGAAAACACGCAAGTTGAAAAGAGTACATTTGAACTAATGGAGACTGCTCATGTCCTGGAGTAGCCACCCCTTCCCTCCTCTTCTTCTCCCTTTTGGCACTCAAGCTGCCCCTTTATCCGTTATTTGCCAACGGAGTGATGTCTATCGGCGTGCCTGTCTCACCTCTGTCTTCCATAATCTCTAAGATCATAAATCACTTCAGACTAAGCCCTACTCTAATCGACTTCTGCCGCGCCTATTGAATTGCGGGTGAGGTGATTGCGATTGCTACCTCATCAGACTAGAAGCCGACATTAAGATTCGCTCACTCTACCATCGAGAAACTGCTTCCACCATGAGGATCTTTCCCACGCCAAGTCAAGTACAACTCCGGCAGAGCGACAAAAACAAAACTCATCTTCATATAAGAAAGCCCTAAAAGAAACTCCAGTTTCCCTCTTTTTCTCTTTCTCTTCTTTCAGAATCTCGCAACCCGATGCCTTCTCAATCTTCTCTGCAAGCATCGTGTTTTCCATCAAAGACACAACACGGCCTACCGTAGATCGCCTCGAGCTTTTGCCCTGCATCATACCAAGACTTCCAGAGAGAAGTGAAATTTTCGTTGAGAAGTTGAGAGTTAAACACGTTGAGTACTTTCTCTGATTCGACAGCCTGACAGAGCTGTAGGTAGCTGCGACTGCCATCAATTCTATGGCAAGCTGGATGAAGACGGCCCCTTTCGACAGCCTCTCATAAGTTCAACCTCAAACCCAGCGCGCCGAAAATGCCGCGATTCTTCTCCGAGGTGACCCCAGGGTTGTTGCTGGCTTCTTGACCTTCTGAGAAGAGCTTTCTGAGTTACTGCGCATTTTCCAAGCAGCCACCCAAGCCACAAAAAAGTCCTAGGGCTACTTCACGAGCTGATGCAGTTACCTGCAATTGGAATCTACAACCATGACACAGATTTTGGATTGCTCACCCTCTAAGTTTTGTTACTGCAGATCAAATAGGGGCTCGTGAGGCCTGATACGTGTACTGCTCAAGAACGATTTCTTCTTTTGTGGTTCTCTTCAGAAAGGAGCTTCTTGGTAAGTCAGGAGATTAAACGGGATTATCAGCCCGCAAGCCAACAAAGCCGCCCAGAACATAGCTAAGCCTCGCATAAAACGAAGATGCAAATCCGTCAAGGCCTCAGCGAGTGAACCGATATGCGTTCGCCGCCATCTTCCACAACAGGATCAAAACAGACGATCCCCAGAGTCTCTTCACAACTGTTGCCGTCTAGACACTTCTGAATGCCCTAGAAGAGACATATGAACTAAAGGAAGAGGAAGCTCTGCACAGCGTAGGCCAGCTGACGCACAAGGGCGTGAAGAAGTGAGGAGGCCATGTTCGCGCGTCAACCCAATGCGCAAAGATCGCTACAAGGAAGTCAGGCGACAGAATTACCGAAATTCTCCTAGAAGCCGCAAACATTGGAGAAGTCTTCCAGGGAGACGATGGGTCTGATTTGGAGAGATGGGCCCTCAGGGAGCACCGGGTCACAGAAGTCGCAGCTCATGCAAAGACAGAAGCTGTGTCGCTACTCGCCAAAGAGATTGTTGAATACAAGGCACCAGTTGAGAGTGTTAACGAGAATACAGGAGTGAAGTTGGCGACTATCATCCCCAAGACGTCCCAGACGAGAAACGGAACACTTGCACCTGGCATGATGACAACTTAGCCACTGAATGCCCGCACATATGACACCAGCAGACCTTAAACAAAGGGCAGATTGGTTGGTGCAGGAGGTTAGTTATCCTGAAGAGCTGAGAACACCAAGGAGGCCACATCCGATGAAACCGAGGTCGAGACCACCGCTTGGCATGGGCCTACGACAAGGAGACCAAGTACGAGAAGCCTGTGAATAGAAAGAGGACGGAAACGTCGAGACGGGCCATTGAAACAAGGCCATGGATAAAGGGCCCATTGACGAGAAAGCCGCTGAAGCGAACTGGTTAGAAAATGGTTTGCATATGGTCAAGGAGGATGAGGGCGAGAAGTAAGTGGCCTGATGAAGAAGCTGGATTGCAGGGAATTCCGATTTCATCTGTTTTGGTAGACACTTCCTAGGGTAGACCAAGGTAAGTATCCAATCCGGCGATATGTCCAAAACTTTGAGAGGGACCGGCGATCCATTGCCGGTGCTCACCGAGAAGAAGTTGTGGAAGGTAAGATAGGCGGTCAAATCAAGCTCGTTGGGGAGGCGCGCCCAAGCCAAACCCCCGTTGACGCTCTCTCCAAAACATCCCCGACTGCCCAGTAACAACCTAGCGCCTTGATACCCAACCCACTGATAAGCGGAACACGGCATGTGCGCCAAGTGCACCGCGCCAGGTAGGGGGAAGGTCACTGGACCTTTACCCCAGATTGGGCCTTTGTCTTTGTGCCAGGGAGTCCCTTGAGCGTTTGAATCAGCTCCAACAAACCACAACACGCGCATCCTGTATCTTTTCTTCCCCATTTCCCGCCTCTCACTAACCCTGCCGACCGGAATCCTCTATCTCCGGGTCTACTCGTACTACACCTTGGCCATCCTCTAAAGCACCCTGGACTCGGATATCTGTCAACGATAGCCGTCATCAGCCCATCCGGGACCCAGACCGGTGATTGCCGGACATGAGGGGTACCGATACCGTCACATAGTTGTTGGATACGGCATGGAATGAATGATCACCCTGAGTGAAGAGGACGATCAATGAATATTAAAGATGGACGTGTCTCCCCCACACTTTTCCGCAACGGCCTCGGCCGACGACAGTGAGATTCAACCTCTACTCGAACGAGTTGACGATTCATCCTATAACACGACCTCCACAATGACATCCAAGGATGTCGAGACAGTCGTTGTGGCCCCGAATGCAAAACCCGGGTCCGACAACGCCGCACTTGCCGAGGCTGTTCGCCTCGAACACAACCTCACTTTCTCCGAGGCTGTCAAGCTTTACCCCGCCGCGATAGGATGGTCCGCCTTTGTGTCCATCGGAGTCATCATGCTAGCTTTCGATCCTCAGCTGCTAGGAAACCTCTATGCAACTCCTCAATTTCAAAGAGATTTTGGCTATGAATACCAGGGTTCCGTATGCTATATACAGTTCCAATCGTTCCCGGCCCAAAATACTGACTAGTAGCAGTACATCATCAGTATGCCGCGTTCTGACCCCTTTAGTAAAAACCCTCCCTATTAACATGGCGTTCCAGGCGCCGCATGGCAAACTGGTCTCTCTATGGGCAACCCCGTCGGCCAGGTCGTCGGCGCCCTTTTTGCTGCCTATCCTATGGACTGGTTTGGCCGTAAGCTGACCTTCGCCGCCTGTGTCGTCCTGACCGCCGGCATTGTATTCATTCAGTTCTTCGCACGCTCTCTCCCGGTGCTCCTGGTCGGTGAGCTTATCGGAGGCCTTGTTCTGGGCATGTACGTAGTCATTGCTCCAGCTTACGCCTCGGAAGTCTGCCCTATGGCTCTTCGTGGTCATCTGACATCCTACGTCAACTTGTGCTTCGTCATCGGCCAACTCCTGGGTAATGGCGTCACTGCCGGCACTTCCAAGCTTGAAAACCACTGGGCGTACTCGCTTCCGTTCGCGCTGCAGTGGTTCTGGATTCTCGTCATCCTGCCCGGTCTGTTCTTTGTCCCCGAGAGCCCGTGGTGGCTGGTCCGGAAGAACAGGATGGATGATGCGGAGCAAAGCCTTCGTCGGCTGGCTTCCAAGAAAGTCAACGTTGCAGCCTCTTTGGCGTTTATCGTGGAGACTGATAGACTCGAACAAGAGCTGGAGGCAGGAAGCACTTACTGGGATTGTTTGAAGGGAGTCAACCTGAGACGAACAGAGATCTCAGTTGGTGTCTACTGCACCCAGGTCCTCAGCGGTATATACTTGATCAACTACGGCACTTATTTCTTCCAGCAAGCTGGCCTGCCCACGGACAAGGCGTTTGATATGGCCATTGGCTTCCTCGGTAAGTCGTCTCCTTCAATCCAGGATCTACCGTTCTGACGTATTAATCTCAGCCGTGGGATTCCTCGGCACGGTCATCTCTTGGTACTTCTTGATTCATTTCGGCAGGCGAACAATATACATCGTCGGCCTAGCTTCTTTGGTTTTTCTGCAGCTTCTCATCGGCGTTCTTGACTGTATTCCAGGACGTCCTGCGGGTGTCATGTGGGCGGAGTCCTCCTTGATGCTGGTGTGGAACTTTGCGTATGACTTGTCCGTTGGACCCATCTGCTTCGTTCTTATATCTGAGGCGTCAGCGACCCGAGTGCGCTCCAAGACCATTGCTCTCGCCACTGCTGCGCAAGGAGTACTTGGAATCGTCATGACGGTTGCTATCCCCTATCTCATGAATCCGGACGAGGCCAACTTGCAGGGAAAGCTCGGCTTCTTCTTCGGAGGCTTGGCATGTTTATGTTTTATCTGGGCCTGGTTTCGGGTCCCCGAAACCATGGGGCGGACTTACGAGGAGCTGGACATTCTGTTCGACAAGCAAGTTCCGGCTCGCGACTTCAAGGATTATGTAGTAGATGATGTTGCCACATCTGATTCGTAAGAGAATCAGGACTTGGAAACAGTGCTTTGATTTGGGAGGATAAGTTTGGAAACTATCGTGTAGACGGGATAGCTCTCAGGGCTTGGAATGCATGCTTGCATACCCCATATACAAGTATATCACAAGGATGTTCCATTTTTATCCTCTGTATCCAAAATTTAGCTGAGATCTTTTCAGCGGGTCCTCTACACTCTGATTCTCCTTAGCATGCTTGCTAAGCGATCCTCTTTTCTGTCGCTCATGGCGATACCTGAACTTCACGGGAGACGACGTAACGTCCTGGTTTGGAGTATAATCTTTCTCGAATCTATGTCTCAGTCGTCCGTCCACGTCTTCCTCATCCGCTTCATACTCATTATCGTCAGGTTGACATCCAACAGGAAAGAGCGGATTGTCGTGAATCTTCATCTTACCTTTACTGTTGTTGGTTTGTGCGTTCGCCGCTGTTGCCGCCTACTGCCTTAGACTTGGTGGGAGAGCTGCCTCTCGCGCCAATGGGGTCAATCAGATCCAAAGAAGGCCTGCCGTCTCCCCTTTTCTTAAGCTCAGACCGGGTACGGCAGCTCTCGATATGGACGCCACACCTATCGCCATTACTGAATCATCAGAGGAATCTGCTGCCGATGCGGACAGCGATTCTGCGGTGTCCGTGCAATCAATAGCTCCAAAGACAGAGGTACTGGAGCGCTCGGATAGAATCTCACCCCTTTGCGCGCGGAAGGACGAGCGAGGATGAGGCTCGAACTGGTCACTTCCGGTGGTTTCTGTTGATTTGATCGCTGGTGCCACGCCTGTCTGGATGACTTTGGTCTTCTTGCCAGATATGGCACTGATGAGAAACATGATACCGCAGCAATCGGTTCGGAAAGATTGCTCACTACGCATCAGGTCTTGGTATAGCCTGGTTAACACTCAGAATAGGATGTAAGTTGGTGGATATGGTCAAGTTGTGTATGTGGACAGGTTTGGTTTGGTGTGTGATTAATAGGCCCCAAATTGACCATTATCTGCTGACCTTACAGGCGACGTGCTTCTTCTTATCCTCACGTCCCGCGGCCGGACGTAGACAATCATATTCATTCGTGCAAAGGAACTATCCTCGGCGCCTTTGTTCTCCTTGCGGTTGCTATAAATACCAGAGGGATTGTAAACGCGAACTGCATCCTTTGTTCTGAAGGGTTTGCGCATGCGGCTGCTTTTAGGGGTCACATGCTCATACACTTGTATACTGTTCTCAACGGACATTACTTGGTGCTCGCTATGTCGATGTGGGAAGTCTGATAGGAAGTTGCCGGCATTTCTTTGGTCTATTGTTAACCGACGGAGACCACAGCAATTTTATGTCTACCGGCAGCCAAAAGACGGCAACCAGGGCAGGACACTGACAAGACAGAGTAGCAGGTTTGCAGACAGGAAACCTTTATACGGAATTTGCCTTTCAGTTTGTGTCCCATAGTAACAACATTAGCTAGTCAACCCCAAGTGGATGGCCGAAAAGATTCCAGATGACGTTTAAGCTCGAGACCAGTCCTGGTTATCTTATCTTATCTCATTATCGATACCGAAGTCCCGAGTTGCCCTCCTTCGTGCGAGCTCAATCATTCATGTATGACTTCGCCGCCACCCTCAACGAGAGCTGTATCTGGTTGCGCTGGTGAAGATGCAGCCGACGTCTAAACTTCTTCAGGTGCAAACACCTTGCAAAAGGCGACTGGCATAACTCTCGCTCCCACCCTTGCCTGACAATGAAGAACAAAATGCATCGGAAGAGACAACAATCCCCTGCCGGCGCAGATAACGAGCCGACGCCTGCCACCAAACGTGCCCGCCACACCGCATCCCAGCGCAATGTCTCGAAACCGAAAGCGCATTTGACGCCCGAAGCGGATGTTTATCCCACCTTCGACGCTGATGATATTCTTTCCTCACTTTCAGACGAACTTCTTGTACGCATTCTCTCCTTTCTGCCCACGTCCAACCTACTCGGCATAGCACCCGTGTCCCGCCGTTTCCACCGCCTGTCCTCCGACTCCCAGCTATGGCGGACGCTGTACTACCACCGCTTCGTTCTACCTCGCGCCTTACGGATACCTGGATTCCGAGACGGGACCGCTAGAGAAAGCACTCGAGTGCAGTATTCTGCTCGGCGGACGGTCTGGGCCGATGGCGGCTGGGGTCGGAGAGGCGGTTCCGGAGAATCAGTTGATTGGAAGCGTCAATACAAGTTACGCCATAACTGGGCTCGCGGGAAAGCAACGGTCGAAGAGCTTAAGGTTGGGGACATACCGTTCGTTCACCCGGAGGCGACGAAGACACTTGCCAAAGTCGTCGAGGGTATAGCCGTGACGGCAGATAACGTCTCGGGATTACGCGCATGGGATCTCAAGACCAGAAAACCGATAGCCCAGATTGGACTTGGAAATGGAACTGACGAGACAATACCGACATGCTTAGCGATAGACGATCAGGGTTTCGAACTCAAACAGATGGACATTGTCGTCGGTTTTCTGGATGGCGGCTTTGGCGTTTGGAGACTTGACCTCGAGGATGGCGGCAGGTTTCTGAGGAGGTACAGGCACGAAGGCTCCAGTAACGGCAAACTGGCTGAGGTTGCCTACCGGCACCCATTCGTCTTGACGGCAACGGAATCTGTCCTCATATCTTTGTACAACTTTGACCGACCGCTACCGACGGCGCCCCCGACGACATCCCAGCAATCAAGAGAGACAACCATCTCGGAAGAGAGTGAAACAGAAGCTGGCTCGGAGAGCGCAACCCTCCAGGAATCGGAAAGCGACCTAGAAAACGTCCCGAAACCCAGAAATGGCTCTTACAAAATTGGGAAGGGGCAGAAGAGACCTCGAGACGCTGTTTCGCTTCCCGCCCCGGTTCTGTTGACCTCTTTAAAGTCGCATACCTCGCGTGCACCTTTGGCTCTATCAATCCGCCAAATGGCTTCCTACGTGATGGCGTCCATCGCATATACATTTCCTACGCGAGATGGGTGGTGTATCGGAGTTCAGGATCTTCAGATACGACGCCACAGGACAGGTGTACTATCATCGTCTGAGATTGTATCAACCCGGCTTGCGTTCACTGCACCAGTCATAACCCCGCCTTCAGCTTCTTCGAGATTGTCGGGCAACCTGCCGTTCGAACAGGCATCAGCGAACACAGCAGATGGACCGACAACACTCTGCTACAACCACCCCTACCTCCTCGCTGCGATGGCGGACAACACGTTGATTCTGCATGTCTGTACGTCGAACGCAACGAAACTCGATGTATCTCCAGGCATCCGTCTCTGGGGGCATACCTCAGGCATCAGCGACGCGGAGATAACGGCGCGCGGTAAGGCCGTCAGCGTCAGCTGTCGTGGCGAGGAGATCAGAGTCTGGGAGCTCGAGGGACGCGTCAGCGGCAAGAGTATTGAAATCCGACCAAACCCCATTACGCAGGCCAACTCATTTAAGGGCGATGGGCTCTTGGCTGAATCACCGCCGGATCGCTGGGATGACCGACGCAACTGGGTAGGCTTCGACGACGAGATGGTCATCGTGTTGAAAGAAACCAAGGATGGTAGAGAGAGCCTCGTGGTATACGATTTCTCTTGAAGGACTTCGGCGATGAGTCACGGTGGCAGGAGCCTGGGCAACACCCAAGAATGGGCTTGTCGTCCAACCTGCTAGCCGCAGCCGCCGCCGCGATCCGCCCGGATATGCTCGGCATCTCAACCGTATCGGTGAGCACGGAACCGAACTGGGGGGCTCTCTTACACGGCAACCGACAACGCAGCGAACTCTCAAGTTGATGAGCCTTCTTTGCTTGATGTCCGACTCCTCATGTCACATCTCACCTGCAACAATCTGCGGAACTAACCGTAGCAGCACGAGCTTCATGTTCCTCTGCAGATTATTGTTTGTTCGCATGGTTGCTCTAGAGATGCAGTCGGGATTCTATCTTGAGGTGTAATAAGACGAAAGTCATCATGGAATCTGACCAATGACCCGGTTAGGGTACTACGCAGCGATGAGAGGCGTGAAGATCCCACTGGGGCGACACAAGGTAACAGCAGCCCTCGAATCGCCGTGCTATTGCAGCCGCACTTTTTCTTGCGGAGGTTATAGAGCGCTGGGTGTGCGTTACATCATCTCGTACGGCTTCCCGTGCGGCTATAAATGAGGATTTGTCCAAGATCACGGATGCTTCTGGCCATGGGTCCCGTTCCCGTAGAATCCGGGTGGTCCTCTTTCTACGGATATTTGTACGCGGTACACACTTATATCGAAGTCCACGGATGTCAATTATGACTCCGGTGTCAAATGAGAAAGCTCAGCACAGAAATCTTCAGACTCCTGAACATTTCTTTCCTCGCCACACGGGATAAGTTGTAGGAGGACAATACTCCTTACGCTTGCCTTGTGGTCCGCTCGGGAAGAGAATGTCCAGAACAGGTCTCTTAACGAGGCATTAAACCAACTAGTGAGGCTTGTAACAGGGGGTGGAGGGCAAGGGAGAGAGTGAGTGGTGAATTCGAAAACCGTTTGACAGGCACGGGTAACGAAATGGCGCGAAATTGAGTGCGCGATATGTCGCTTGGACTCTAGCATCAACATCATCTCTGTGTGGATGTGCATGAGGAAGCCCGTTGCCTCCATCCGACGTTGCAATTGGTTCATTGTCTGTGACGTAAAATCGTCAAAACATCTTTGTAGGGCATCATTAGACAAAAGGGAAGGATCTCGTTGTCACTGACTTTATTATGTTTTACGTAGTATGCTGTTGGTGTGTCGAAGCGTAGTCAGATCACATACGTCAAGGGAACAGGTAGCCACCGTCAAGTGTTTGAAACAGGACATACGAAAGGCCCGTTTACTTGGCCGACACGTCAAGCAAGTGTATCGCAGCGCCGTGGCCGCCAATCCATTTGCTTTAGGTTCACCCGTCACACACTGAGATGGACTGGTTAATCGGACAAAGAGCCACGTTCCAGACGAGCCGCTTGTCACTCTCAACACTACGAATCTTACCTTCGTTGTTATCTTAGGAGAGGAGGGGGGAAAAAAAGGATATGTTGCCAAAAGGGTGTTTGCAGATTGGTGATGTGCAAAAGTTATGGCGTGCTCCGAGTGGGAAGCTTCCAACCGTTACATGTACCAGGTGTATTGCCCAACAAGAGAAAGCGCGTGCTCGGAGAGCGGCGATATGTGATGCGACTGAGAAGACCAGATGGGTGTCCGAGGAAATAGCTCATAGCCTGCTGCCTCCCATCAACTCGGGAACCCAAGTGCGACAACTCTGGAAGGGCAAGGGATGCCAAGGAGAGTAATCTGCTCAATGTTCCGATCAAAAGCACTGGAGCGTGGAATCGTGTTCGTCTCGAGGTCAATCCTCCTGCAATGCAACGGTCCTGACACAACTCACAATCGCGAGCTCACAGAAGCATGCCATGCAATGCGCTTCGCGGCGGACGAGAGTGAAGATGGAGGGGCAGGAGAAACGGGCAACGGCTTCAAGTCAAACCGTCACCGACTTGCTGAGGGAAACCCAAACTGCGCATCCCCACCCCCCGTTGGAAATGATTCCTCACCGAATCCTCGTTTAATGCTTTGCTGCATCTGGCAGGCCGTTTCCTCCTCTCTCCTCTATTGCTCATTTCTTCAACTGCCTTGCCGCGCGCAATATGTTGATCAAATCTGAACTCGGTACAGGGCCAGTGTATTTGTGCTCACAAAGCAGCAACCCTTGACATGTGAAAAGTTGCCCCTCACTTTGAGAGGGTGGAGGGGAAGAGGGGTGATAAGGAATTTGTGGGATGTTATTATCGCCCGCCTATGCTTCTCACAGAGGACTACGGGGCGACCAGAACGAACTTCAACAACCCTGCGGAGGAAGAGCGGTTTACAAGGGGAGGGAGAAGAAGGAGAGGGAAGTATCCGTAGGGCCCCTCTGAACCCCAGTTCGATGCTATGAAAAATTGCGTATCGCGCGTCTCGTTAATATTCGGTAGAACTTGACCGCCATCTTCCCTCTTACCCCTCCCGCGCTGTTGCTGCCCCTCCCCCTTCCTCACGGCATGACAGAGCAGCTGGAGCATTCTGGTATTATCGGGAGACGCCAGGAGGGTGGGCGTGAGCGTGAGCGTGAGCATGGGAGAATCGCTCCCGCCATATGTGCATTGTTGAGCTGAGCTTAGTGGTACTGAAGAAAATAAAGGCCCCCCCCCCCCCAAATGATTAGTGGTCAATTGCCACATATCCGATCAATGCTAGAAGGGCCAGCCAAAGTGTACGTAGCGTGTGAGGCTGATGGGTAACTACAGAGAAGAAATGATTCTCATACCATTCCGTTCCTAAAACGGGAAATTTTGTGAGCATTCAGTGACGGGAGTTCCCAATCGCCATGTCACTGAATCTTATCGACCGATGAACGCATTCGATTGGGAAGATGATAGATGCGGTGGAGTATCGAACTTCTGTTTGTCGGAGCAAACCTGATACAGAAATTGATGAAGCATCGAGCAGCAGTTTGGTGACTCACTGGAAACCGGATTCAAGTCACCGTAAGACGGGCCAGAAGCCAGAGCGCCGCTATTGATTGTCGTCTCACATCATTGACGACCCCCGCCAGTCCCAGATTCAGCGGCGAGCGCGCACGCGGGGCCGTCCTAGCCTGTTCGTCCCACAAGGCAGACCACTAAGGTAGTACACGGCCACCACCACCACCACCACCTCCTCCTCCTCCTCTTCCTCCGCGCTCTCTCTGCAAGTGAGAAGGGAGGAGTCATGTGGCCCTCTGGTTCGCCCGTAATGGTGTCGTCGTCGACCATTGACCTGACACTGATTCTCCTCCAGACCGAAAATGAGACTTAGTTGAAGGATAAACCCCCAACATGGCGTCAGTTAATCTGGTCACTTGGTAACTTGCGACACACGTCGTTTATCGTCTTGATATGCGTAGATCGTATAAGCTTAACGAGGATGAACCTGTTTCCTCAAACCATTGAGTCGCTGCCTACCTTAACATTCATTCAAGTCCAGGCCCCCCCCCCCCTTCTCTCTGGTGAGCCACGCTCGAACTTGTACCCTCAGCACTTCTACAATGTGACGACCGTGGGTGTCAATCAATAGCGGGAGCCGTTTCTTCCACATTGACATGTTTCCATCGACGCCCCCAAACGCCTTGAGCCCTTGACACATGCCCGAAAACCAAAGCCAAGGCCGGCGGGGATATGTCATAGTGTTTGAGCAACAGAACTCCAAACAGGCCTTTCCCGGAAAACCGACAAAGTGACATGCCTTCTCTCCACGATTGCCTCGGCAGCTGCGCCGTGTTCTTGTTTCGCTGAAATCAAAAGTGACCAAAACCAATTGTATGTCAGATGGCCACGGAAGACGCCTCGGCCATATGGTGTCAGAAACAAACCCCCTTGAGCAGACTGTCTGACAAGGCAGCCTCGATTACGCCCAATTGACCAAGTGCCGCAGGGGCGATTGGGCTACGCAAAGCGAGCACTTCGCCCAGGCGCTGTCATCGACACCGGTCAATCCAGCCCCCCGAGCCTTGCAATTTGCATTTGCGCTTCCCGCTTGCGACGGGCTTGAGCGGGGATGGAAATGCGCAACTCCCAGCCCGCGCGCTTTGGGGGGATTCAATCGAAATTCCGAACTCACCGCAGAGAAGTGGTTTGAAATTTTTCGAAAGTCATGCCTCCCAGAGCCAGCTTCCCAAGCCTTGTTTCTAGTTCGTGTGCTACTCGCCGACAGGTAAAATGAGGCCCCTCGAGATATCAAGCCTCCTAATTATTAAGCACCACGGTAGTGTGCCATAGCACACGGATCGGATGCCAAAGACGTCGGTAGTAGGTGAGAAAATTGATCGACCGTGGCTTTGTTGGTTCTTTTTGATTTTTAATTCCATTGTCTTGGATACGCCTGTGTACACCGCTCAGTTGAGAAACCGGATGCGTCAGCATAGTTTAGCACCTTGGATTTCATCCTCTACGGGTCAAGATTCGGGCCCATCTAAGCCAGGCGTGGTGTTGCACATCATTACTTCGGGTCACGCCCCAAGGCATGCCCAGGCGGTTGCAACGACGAAGTGCGCAGTACAGTCTCTCCCACCTCTGTTTCTCATTTAGAGGACACCTGTGGCCGATGACTGTCAAGCCACCGACCAACGGACACTGGAGGGAGGGAAAGCTCAGCTGCTGCCTCGCCCAAGTGTCGTGAATCGGGCCCCTGCCGCCTAATGATTCTTCAAACCATGACGACGACGACTATGCCGAGTCTTCGTGGCAGTCGTCGTGGGGCGTTCCAGGGCCGGAAGATAAAGCCCGTCAAAGTGATGCATGTCGGCGAATGGGATTGCTTGCCAACAAAGTCGCTCAACTTGTCTGCGCGAGCCATGGCATAGGGGAATGCTCAAGTACGATTACGGAAACATTCCTATGTCCTCAAGTCTGCTGTTGGACTCGAACTGGATTCGAGTCACCCCTAGTAAGTCGTTGGACCCCCCTTCCACGATGCGGCAGCGCGATGTTGCGACGCATGTCGACATCTGATAGGGACCCTGTTCAAAATCCGTATCCACTGCTGTGGTCGCAATACACAATTGGGTTGTTGGTCAGATCTTCCCCGGGATTGATTTTGGGGCTGGAATGGCACCACACTTCAGGAAGGCATGACCGCTGGTTGTGTTTGTGAAGCCTTTCGCGTAGAAAGATGGCATGCTCTCAACCCAAGACGATTGAAGACGATAGCGGGAATGCCGCAATTGTTATCGGACAAACAAACGGGTGAGGTGAGATTGGTGGTACTGGCTGTGAATCCACGTACAATTCTCATTGTCGGATTTTTGGGGGGGGAGGGGGGGGAGGCAACGGCGGCCAGAACAGGGCTAGGCGTTGCAGTCAATGGGAGCTGTACACGATCTGATCTAGACTCAGACGTTGCAGTGCCTTACTAGCGAACCCGCGAAGTGACAATGGAGCCCCCGGGGCGTTGGGCCATCAAAGTGTTCCGGCATTGGCTGTCATTCTAATTTATGCGTGAAGAAATGCTTTTAAGGATTGGTGGGCGGTTCAGGTTGCAAGGAAGACGGTGATGAATTGTGGAATTCATCGAAGGGCGAAGAAGCCGCAAACGCTTGGAGGAGAGACAACTGAATAAGCAGAGTGCCGTGGAAGCCTAGGTTCCCGGGTACCGTGTGTGGGGAGTGTCGTACCGGTACTTGCAGGATTCTGCAGGTTACCCTGCTCGAGCCGCGACCTTCTGCACGTACTGTATCGATAACGCAGAGTGAGGGTAACGCTAAGCCATAAATGGGTCAGGGGATTCAGCATGTTTCGACTTGATGCGAGGCAACACGGATGGTACTAGAGAGAGAGCCTTCGTTCGCTGGACAGTCTTGCCATTCCTTTCCAGATGGCTCCCATTTCTTCCTCCACTGCGTACTGTTGACGAACCTTTTGTGACTCACACGGACTGTTGTCATCGTCATCCCATATCATCCCCCAGATGCTACCTATTTACACAACGGGGTACTGTCACCTCGTTACAACGAGGTCCTCTTGTTTCTGGTTTCCAATTGTGCCTTTGCAATTTGCATTTCGTAACACTGCGCACATGGAAGAGTCACCGAAGCCGCGCCACCAACCCACCAACTCCTTGTCGCCGCGATACTCCGGCCATACAGTCCAAGTATGTTTTCGAACATCGAAGCTTGCACTGTATGCACACGTGTTGTCTGTGTGGAAGAGCTTCATTCCTTGATTGGCCTCGGACTTAGCTGTCTGCAAGCCTTCCATTGGACATTGATCATAAGACGTTGGCTTGGCTGCCAAAGAGAGTTTTGGGCGCAACATGAGCACCTGAGGGAGGCAACCCACCGCCAATTCGCCTCATCCATGCTGATCAACCTCACCTTACCTTGTGCCTCTCCTCCAGCTTACACACTGTCTCTTCGATCTCCAGGCAGGAAGTGGAGTACGCAGCGAGGAAACGAATACCAACACCCTGCCCAACAACATCCGTCATTGGTCAATTCCTCATACGTTGCCTTCTTTGTGTCATCCCGTTGCGCGATCGCTACACCTCCTGCAGCGGGCCAGGCATGTCATCCACGGGAACTCTGACCATTAACCGATTTGACAGCATCCGACCAAGGGGTGCCCAAGCGGCCTATTTCGGATCCATCATTCGTTAACTGTACACCGGCCACCATACCAAAACTTGGTTGACTTGCTTCGCGAACTGAGGATCGTAATGTGCGTGAATGCATCCGTACACTAACTGCTGCTATTATCGGCTGTGTGTTTTCTCGCGGCACTTCAGTGACCGATCTGGAATGGCCCTTGTGTTGTCGGACGTGGACCATCCTCCAATTGGGTTTTGACGTGCTCTTTGTCGTTGCCTGAGATCATCGAAACGCTTGTTCTGCTCTCATGCGACATACCCTTTCAACCAATGCAAGGCACCTACTGACTACTGCTACCTCACATCATTATACGTGGTTTAGACGTGGCCGGTTTCATGTCAGGCAACCCATGCGCTTTGCGCGTTTGTTTGGTCATTGCCCGCCGTGCCCTTGGCTTATGGGACATGGCCATTGGCGAATCCTTGAGGCCATGATGGATTGTGCATGAGGTGACTGGACCAGAAAAGATATGCGCCTTTCTTCTCATGCCGTGAAGTACCCATACATAAACAAACAAACAAGCAAACAAACAAATAACCACAAAACAGGATCATGGGTTCTCATAAGATCAATCCTGGGTGATTTTCCAACTATTGGGCTCAGAGTACAAAAACAGTCCAGACCGGAATCAGAGGAAAAGAGGATACTAGAACTTGGCCCATCAACTTCTCATGCGTCCTACAGAACGCAGACCTACCCCCTGCAGTGTAAGTGTAGCGATAGAAAAGAGAGCTTTTCTATGAGGCCGACCGCCTCTAGGCAGGTACTGGATAATAATTCACTCTGCTCCTCATCCTCTTGCCATCCCATCTTTTACTCAATGAAAGCCAAGCTAGCCCGCCTTCGCTCCGAGGTTATCGTCAATTGCGACTCCATCCCATTCCTCTATGCGGTACCATGCCATGCCCTCCTCCATTTGATAAAATCCCGTAACGGACGACAGAGCAAGGCGTTTGGAGAGGCACGTTCGACTGGGGGAGCAGAAAGCCTGGCCCCCTTGTCTTGGGTATCGATCAGGTACCAATCTGTCCATTTGCAGGTTCGGCGGTACAGCAGAGGTTCGTGAATCATCCTGCAGAACCATCTTCATTGGGTCGAAGACGGAAGTTCGTGTGCAGTCTCACACAGTACGTTCATTTGAGATGGGTGTTGGCCTAGTTGTGGCCTAGGAATGAAGCTGATTGGATCTCGGGCGGAGACCATCGGCCTTGGTTCGAGGCGCAAAGAGAGACTGGCTGTCACCCGCCCACCCCTCCTGACTTGCTATACATATATTGTGACCTGCCCCTTCGCCTCTGACTGTTTTCTTTGGAAGTCGAGGTCCGAAGCTAGGTACTGGTCTGTTTAGACGCAGTTACATGACAGGGGTGGGAGTGCAGCAAAGCGAAGAGGGGGGATGATGCGAGAACTGGCGCTTTCGGTGGCATCAGGTGAGATAAGATAACCCGCTTAATAGGAACGTCCAAGCAGGTTCCCCCCCACGGCCCAATTCATCTTAGGTAGACACAGTGTCGCTCATGCGGTACTTTGGGGACGGAGAAGGATTCGACGAGTCGCCATAGGCTCAACTTAGGTGTAAAAGGAGGAATTGAACGGCCATGCTAAAGCCAGTGTTCATCATGTATGTCCTCGCCTGTAGCGATCCTTGTTTCCTGCTTCTCTGTAGGTATTGCACACAATGAGGACCAAGAGGCAGGGCAGAATGAAAGCGATGTAATCTACAAATAGGTACACGCTGAGCTGAGCTGAGCTGAGCAGAGGCCGTGATCATGTTACTTCTTTGATGTCGAAATGGAGGGGCACGTCGGCGGGGGGAGGGGCACATTATGAGCCACTGTGCCTAAGCCATCCTCTGAAGTACTTGTAGAACACGAAAGAACTTGTCGCAATGGACGTAAGAGCATGTACCTTAGGTTTTGATATACTTGGGATACCCAGGGGCTAGAGAGACACCACTGGGTGCATCTGAGAATAGAGGTACGCATCCTTGACGGTGCTCGTTGCCTACCTCGGGCCTGGACCGCAACTGTAGGTGGCTCTGCAATGGGAATCGGAGAGACTAGACTAACGCCCCTGGTCTGTGAAGAATCGTGTTCCTATCTCCGGCGGGTTTGACGGAAAATCCGCAGAACAATCAACCACACTGTAGAATGCAGACAAGAGAGAAAGTGAGAGGCCGAAGATGGCAAAACAACAACCCTTATCAAATAACGAGAAGTAATCATACCGACAGTAAGTGGCTTGTATCCAACCGCCGAACCCCCGCGTCTAAGTTGGCCTCATCCCCTAAGGAACCTATCGATGGGTATCCGTAGTTTTTGCGCCGTTGACAAATCAGGCAAAGCCTGGTTAAGTGCAACTCGGCCTGGTTGGTTCACAAGTCAAGGCAACTACACTTCACCAGAGCGAAACAGGCCGCACAAATAAGGATTGAGAATTGAGATGAGAGGGGGTGGCACTATCAGCAGTTGGATAGAGGAGGGGGGACCGGCAAGTTTAGAGGGGGTGGAACAAGGTGGGGAGAGAGAGTGGCGTGTGATGTGGACCAGTCGAGTGACTCTTTCCTGCCAAAACCAGAACCAAACCAGGCAGGTTGAGTAAGGGCCGACCCACTTTCCACGTCCACGTCCGCGCCCAGGTCGTGGTCCTTCCTTGCCCCAGACTCTCATGTGCAGCCACTTCACTCACTTTGAATAGCTTTACAAGGGAATTGCTGAGGAAAAAGGTACACAGTAAATCGCCTTTCCCGTCATCCCGCTGACGCCGCCGCCGCCGCTGCCATGGGTGTCTCGTCTTGCCCTCTGCCCATTTTGTCCAGCATTTCTCTGTCGTCCGTCTCGCATCCATTTATAAATGCGGACTGTGCTGGCTACGGTACCTAGGCAGGTTGGGCTGGGTCAGTCAATGCCGTTTCTCTTGCGTAGTTTGTAGGGCCCCATGGAATAAAGAAGGCATTGAGTGCACTTCCCCCTCGTTCGCCCGTCTGCCTCCTACTACCTAACCTGCCTCCACCGTCTCTTCCTGACAACCAAGTTATACTCGCACATGACTGCCTTCGAAAGGTACTTTTCGTAGGTTCCTAAGTGGAAAATACCTGGCCCAGTCTGCTTTCTTCCCGCTAAACTGGTTGTTCGTTCGTGCCACTTTGGTAGCGCCTACCACCACGCACACCTACCTTACCTAGCCCAACTCACCCAGAGACCCATCTTCTCCCACCTACTAGTCATCCATCTCCATCATCCACTTTGCGCCTGGCTTCGCCTTACTCCCATTCCTTCTTATTACTGTTCTCGTTGCCCTTTGCTTTTATCTTCTCCTCCTATCCCTCCTCTTTGCCCTTTTTACCACCGCTTGCTGCGCCAATAGTTACAGTCTTTCTCTGTTCCCAACTGCGCGTAGATTCCGCAATTTCGACATCCATTGCCACCAACCGACCGCTTCCCCCCACTCGGTGTCTATCTATACTTACAACATCAATCCACCTAACCTCGCCATTGACGCATTTTTTCACCCATTACTGACCCAATTCCGGTCATTGCACACTGGTTTTTTTTCGGTCAGGCCCTCTTAAATTGCCCTGCCAATTGCAATTATTCCGTTGTCGAATACCTGGCTCCTTCGACCGTCGATCGCCTGGAAACGAGAAACAAACAACCTTCCCGCAACGGACGTCATTACCTCAAGGTGCCCATTGGGACATTGACGCCATTGCATTGACCACGATTTGTCCCAACTCAATCATACAAAAACAAAAGCGCTTCAGCACCTAGTGTTCTTTATCTTGTCACCTGCGTCGCACTCTTTGGGGCATACTTGTTCCTTCGTGGTCCATCGTCTTCCTTCAGCCGAAACCCAATCCGCAACTCCGATAACTCCATACTCCGCCTCCTCGCCACCGCTAACACCATATGACGGCTGACAAACCCTCCCATTCCGCCATTACGACGCTATCTTATTCGAACCCCGGATCGACGCGCACTCCTCGCATCCATATGAACATGTCAACGGCTCAGCCATCTTTACACGCATCTATTCCACAGGCAATGAACATCAATTCCAACATGACGCCGACAGAATCCTCCAATATGGCCCGCGACAACAAGAAGGCCTTTGATATCAGCAACCTCATGTCGCCTCCCGAGCCGCTGCCCTTTGAAAGCTTCAGTCAGGGTCACCAGAGCACGGCACCGATGGCTTCTGCTTCTCATCACACCCATGAGGCGACCAAGCCTAGCATGCCCATGTCGCCTCCTGTCTCGCCTTACATCACAGAGTCCAGCAGTGTCATTGTCCCCGACACTCCAACCAAGGACCCAATCCTATACCCACGCGAGGATACAGCAATAAGCCCGACTCAGCAGCCTCTGTTCCCCAGTCCCGAATCAATTGAGTATCGCCGCATTGTCGATGCCCACATCACCACCCGGCCGCCTGGCCTCTTCCGCGAAGCCTCTCCTCCCCAAAGAGAGGACTACGAACTCGCGTTGCAGCTCAAGTCTCAGGTGATGAAACTGTTCAACAGCAATAGGAAATCGTGGTTCGAAAAGGAAAGAGATCAAGTCAGGGCCGACCGGAAGCTGAACCATGAGCGTTGGAATAGCGGCATGCGATATCAAACTATCGCTCCGGCGAAGTCTGCGCCCGCTAAGGCTCTGAAGCCTGCTCTTCATAAGCCCAAGGTTGTCACACCTCCCAATCTGAAGTCTGACCGGATTGTCAAACCTCAGGTCCCTCGACCCGCTCGCACCAGTCCTCCAACCCGTCACATTCGCCGTGTTAGTGCCACGCCGGATCCTGCTCGTCGCGTTGTTGCCCCGAACCGAGAGGACCGCGACTTCGGCTCTCTGCCCGACTACTGTCCCCCTCTTTCTTCGCTTCCTGACAAGCCCAACTGCTTGAAGGTGGACTGGAAGGGCGCCCCAATCGACCTCAGCGACGACCCCAATATCCATCTGCTCCATCCTGATGAGGCCAGCCTCGCCGCCAACCTCCGACTGGATTGCGCCACTTATCTCACGAGCAAGCGTCGTATCTTTGTCCGTCGGCTAGAGTGCGCTAGGG
This sequence comes from Colletotrichum chlorophyti, assembly GCA_001937105.1. Lineage (NCBI taxonomy): Eukaryota > Fungi > Ascomycota > Sordariomycetes > Glomerellales > Glomerellaceae > Colletotrichum > Colletotrichum chlorophyti. The sequence goes on along the minus strand of MPGH01000047.1, from coordinate 126,688 downwards.
TGGGCAAAGAATTCCGTAAAACAGATGCCCAGCAGGCCTGCAAGATAGACGTTAACAAGGCATCGAAGCTTTGGACGGCATTCGACAAGGTTGGCTGGTTGGAGCTGAAGTGGATGAGCAAGCTGGTCTGAAGACAGTTGTTGGATACGGTTCATTCGAGAAATCATCTGGCATGATTCATCCATCCCTACGTCTTTCACTAGGCAACTGGGATATCTACATTCTCGGCTCATGAGTACGGTTATGTTACGACGCCACTTCGTTTATGATTTGACTTGACTCACCACATACCCGACTGCTCACATAGACCAGTCCTCTCTTCTCAGTTTTCTTTTCCCCCTTTTCCTTTTTTTCAGATCTGGGAATACCGCATAAGCGATCTTGGTTTAGGATTGGTTACCGGCTTTGGGTATTTATGAGTGCCGGGCAGTCCATCACGCATACATCAACTGGGGGGCTTTTTTTTTTCTTTTTTTTTTTTTTGGCGGCTGGATTGTCATATTCTCCACCTGTTTGTCTTGGAAGGTTTATTCAGGTACTCGGCATCACACTACGAACACACTCTTCAACACATCAGAGCATTAGGGATTATTACCATGATACCCGGAGTGCGACAGAAATCTGAACCCCAGTCATGTCACCCCACTCCATCATCTTTTCCTTAGAATTTCCTACTGTTGCATTTGGGTCGTTTGGTCATCATACCCCTTCCACATGAATGTCAGATTGTGGACTCGCAATTACTTGAGGACCAAGGCCAATCCTACATTGGTGGATGGGTATGGTTGGAAGAGCTAATTATTTGGACTTGCAAAATAGCCTCGAGCCGTTCCGTGGGTCGCTAGGTCTGATTTTGGTATTCATTCATTGATGAGTTACGATGCGCAGCCCTGTTGTATGTATGTCGTGAGCCAATACAATACGGTCACAATTACACATTATTTGTCCCATATCTCGGGCAGCACAAACGGTGTGCTGTCCCGATTGAAGCCAGCGACCTTGCTGTGAAAATACGAAAATGTGGCCGATTCCATTCTAGTGAGGAAATCGATGCTGTCGACGACGGCGTCGTCCATTGACGGAACGCGGACCCCCGCTCAGCCTTATGGAAAGAGGCCTAGGCATACGTTGTGGGAGGGGCGTGTCGTTGAGGGTAAACCCCTGCGTTGCCTCGATAGCGCGACAGGCTCTCAGCAGAGCAATCGGTTGGCGTGGTTGATCGACGACGCAGGCGGGACGTTCGGATCGATCAGCGCAAGTGCCAAAGGCCCTCGGCCCCCAACGGGGCCCCTTTCTGCTGTGCACTGTTCGGGCTGTCGACGAGTACTACGTACTTAGGCAAGGTAATCTGGATAATGTGCGTTGTAGGGGCTGCTGGGGTGGATACCATTGGCGGTGCCGAGAGCTCGGGCAGCTGAAACTTTGGGTTGTAAGAAGTGGCTCGTCACAGGTCGATTTAGGTCAGTCTAGTAGGTACTGTAGGCAGGCAAGTACTCCACCCCATCACCCATCCATCAATTTCGCGTTGGATGAACCAAAAACTTGTTTCTTTTTTTGAGGGAAATGCGGGGGTGGGGCTCACCGGTCAGAGCCCTTTCCCAAATGTGTTGTAACAATATCGTCAATGTTGACCTACAGAAGCGTCTCGTAAGCTTGAAAACTACCGTATTGTACGTTGTATGTTAGAAATAAGCTGGACATTGGGCTTGAAAAATGAACGGATAGACGGCCAGGATTAACAAGCAATAAGCATTACCTTGCTTTTAGGGCGGGGGAAGCGTGGATCGGACTGTCGCGCCTTCCGTCAACGAGTCAGCCCAACCACGTTCATCCCGAATTGACTTGCGGATGGTACACCGCTCTTAGCAGAATAATAGGTAACTGCATGGGTTGTGTGTTCATCTTTAATTCAGTTTTGAAGCCGTGCTCGCTTCAAGTAAGGCAGCCTCCCCGCCAGCCGGCCAAAATCGAGTGTTTCTACACATGCACACACACACTCACATAGCTCCTTACTTTACCATCATCGTGGAGCGACACACCTTCCATGAACCCGGCCACCTATTGGCTTTTCTCGACTACCTCAAGAGGGAGAAAAAATCCCTTGGTTCTTCAAAACAAAGATGCATGTGGTCTTTTTTTTTCTTCCTATTGCACGCTCTGCTCGTTGCGTTTCTTATAGCATACAGGGCAGGCGGTAGAGTTTTCAGGTGGGCTTTGCGTTACCGCGCTTGGATCTGCCCCGAAAGCCGCCAACGAGAGAAAGTGTCATGTCTCTCGGCGGTACTTCCTTCTTCAAGACGTGTACCGGTTCAAAAGCAGGGCAAAGGAATTGAATCATGGAAGCAGAATTTGGGAAAAGGAAAATCTCGCTTCTGCAGCCGAGGCGGGTGTGGCCCGTACCATCCCAGTGCCTCGTGCGCGGGTGTCCAGGTATACTACTTACTCTACGACATGTTCCCAAGTCCAATTCTTCATCTTACCATACCTGGTACCCAGTACTTACTAGAAGCGGACGGGGGTGTGAATATGATACTAAGGCCGATATGTTTTTTTTTGGTGCCTTGAACAAGCATCATCATGGCCTGAGGCAAAGTTTGGGAAAATATAAACCGATGAAATGAAACGGGCACGTCCAAGAACATTGAGGTATATGAGGTGCCTTAGGTGACAAGCCCAGCAAAATACGATAAGCTATCGATAAGACACTTAGGCCACTTACCTTCGAAGGCACGTTTGTCCCGGAGAGTAAGAATCAGAAATATCTGGAAAGATTGATTTCCGTTTAGCAAACACCAAACCTTACGGCATGAGCCGCTTACGCTGCAGCTCTCCGGTTCTCACGGTTATCAAGCGGGAACTTTGTTGGGACCATGGGTTGAACGATGATCTGATCAGGCACGTCATACACGCGCCTCGTCTGAAGTGAATCAGTTTATGTTTCCTCCTGTCACTCGGTTCTTTGTGCGGTTGATTGTGGAAGAAACTGGTCAGTTGACCCGGAAATCCTCACGAGGGAAGACAGTCCGTCCTCTGTCTATCCAGTAGATAATTTCCTCCTTCCGTTGCTGACACGGTCTGTCCCGGCCATCATTTCACAGCCTTGATGCGTTCTCTTCACTGATCCGGCATATCATGGCGTGTAATCGTTCTTCTCCTGCCTCGCTAATCCTTCAGGTCTATGACTTCGTCCCCAATAGAAAAGTCTTCGGCGCAAGAAACATTCTGAAGACGTCCGCGCGCTGCTTGTGGCAGATCTGTCCGTGGAATGTCGTTGAGCGTAGCCTTGCAGGGGTCTCTCCACGTTGAATCGAGTCAACAAAGTCCTAAACACGATCGACGGAGGGCAATTTTTTTTCCGTGTCACTTTGATCGCAAGTGACTCCATGGATGCCTAATGGCCGTTCACGTCTCATAGCGCAACCGCCAATGCTCTCAAGGTTCTGCCGCTCATCGGGTTGCCGGATCCGTATGCCTCTTCGAAGAGCCTTACAGAACATGGACACATAGTTACTCCATGGTACCTTCATCCTCTTTCTTCAAGGCCTCACTCCAGATCGGCTGAGCTGGTGGCTCCCGGGGATCCTGCACCTCCCGAAAATAACCAGGCGTCCGGGGCGGCTAATGTTCACGATGGCGCATCTCAGGTTCACCAGGAAGCCTACATCCAGCTTGCTTCGGTCTTCCGGATTCCGGGTAACGGAGATGATGACGACCCCGTTCTCCTTGCTCTGGTAGCCGTCGACGGTCTGAGCCTCGAGCCCGAGGTGTCCGTTAACATCGTCAGGGAAGCGACAACGACTGCCATATTTCCGACGGTGCCTATTTTCAATATGCCCGCTTTGTCCACTGTAAAGCGTGAGGGTGATGATCTCGGGCGGCAGTCTTCCGGCAAGAACCAAATGGCTGCACATCACAACGACGAGTTCAGCCTCAAATGCGTTGAATGTTCTGAAGTACTGGTTCGTGAACTCAGGACTTTTGTGATCACCCACTAGAATCATCTGCTGCACGGACGAGATCAAGGCCATGGTAATGTGTACCTCAAGCGTCTCGGCGGCCTCTTCAATTATGATAACCCCTGGCTGCATGGCGGCGATGACTGCGGTATCTCGTAAGTCCCGTCGTCATGCACCTGATCACGCGTGCTTTGGACAGTTTACCAGTCTCCATGTCTTCACTCCAGCGGGTTACTCCAGACGTCTTGACAACGTCTTTAATCTATCCGAAAACGGTGGACAGCTCCAGCTTGGTGTATTCGATGTATCGCTTCTCGAGGCATTGATAGACCATCCTACAATACCCGAAAGGAACGTACCAAAGATTTCGGTGCTTGCCGAGGAGCCCCTGGGCCATCCTCTCACGCTTGAATTCCGGTTTTACGTCGTCCGGCAATCGCAACCTACTCCACCGTTAAATTGAGGGGTGTATACCGGCCAACTACTCCTTCTTGTTGGCCGCGGGAAACCATTCACTACCTCCCGCCTAGGTCACCTTCTCCGGGTTGGCGTCGCCGTTCAACGGTGTTTGAACGCTCCTTTGGGATTCAGGGGCCATGACCTGGTCCGCCAACGAGGTCTCAAGCGGAAGTTGTAAGACTCGCCCGGAATTTCGGTTGGTTCTGCCGCACCACAAACTCTGAGGGCCATCATTGAAAGGTGGGTCTCACCCGTCCCTGGAGGGTCCCGGAATAGGCCTACACTTCAGTGGTCATTCGCTGGACTAGCATATATGACTTGTTCAGGTTTGCTTTTGACTGGATATGGGTCCATATGCTGCTCTGTACCGGGATGTGTATGGGTGCAGGACCGAGTTGGAGGGTGTTGTGGATGCATGAGATGTTGATCAGGGAAGACAAGGATGGACATTTCTCCCAAAAGATTAACAATGTTGAAGCCGCTAACGAGATACTTATCGAATGGCGAGCTGAAGCATACATCAGTTGGCCTTCAATTCTCTATGGATTGTCGAACGACTTCGTAGTCATTTGAACGAGCCTCCACCATGAAGCACTCTGGAATGGGCTTCATGAGTTAGTTCCGCTACAATCTTTGAGTCGCGGATTTCCAAGTCCAAGGGGGGGAGGGGGATGGTGTTGACGCCGTGGAGAGACTTGGCTTAGGCGTTCCCAGCTGACTGCTAAGAACTTCCATGGTATTTCTGCTCATTCAAAGTAGTTTAAATACATGTCTTGGTGCTCTCTGCCATATCGGGGGCCAAAAGTTGTACTCCTGGACAGATTTGCGGATGGGCTCTATTCCGTGATGGCGCAGAAGCCTGAACTGGAGCTCAAGACAAGCGTCTTTTCCGGAATACATGACATCAAGGCGATCTTTTACTGGTGGAATACAGCCTCACATAAGAATCTCGTCGTCTCGCGACAGCTCGGAGGTTTTGCGCCAGCTCCTCTTAGACTTCTGGTGGGTATGAGAGCGGACGATACCGTTGGTACGAGTGAGCTCGATTTCTCTGAAGGCATCACTGCTCGATAATTGTTCAAGATAGCGATACGAATGGATGGAGGAGAACAAGATCCAAGTGTCGAATAGAGAAAGCTGGTTGAAAATATGTGACGGCTCCTTCTAGGACTCTTGTTTTGACCACTGAGCTGACAAGGCCGATTCCGGTGCGAGAATTTCTCTCAGCCTCCAGGGCCCCGGAAAGGTAATTAAGTATAGGCTACAAACTAATCAGTATCAGAAAGTGGCAATAAAAGCGGCTTGACGACGGAGATCACTTACGAAAGTTGCTGAAAAAGGGGAGGATCAATAACTGGAAATATTGGGTACCGATCAAACAGAGAATTACAAAGAGAGAAGAAATTATGTTTTATCACTGTGATGGCTTTGGGTGCTATACCACACATTTCCAGTCCGTTTGTCAACCCGGGGCAGTTTGTGGTATGTACCGTGTATCAGGAGCGCTCGGTGAGATCGTTATCGGCTATCCGCATATCACTCAGTCAAATGCGTAAATATCAAGTGCCCATGTTTAGACGATCATTTCCCAGAAAAAAAAAGTTGTTCGAATAATACAATGCTGTTTGTACTCGACGAAGCGTGGAATCTTCTCCTGTGAGCCGCACGTATGCCGTTGTCGCAGGCTCGTGTGGAAGACGGCTTGTGTTGTTCACTCAAACTAGCCGGGCTGGATCCACATCCGGTAGCGGCGGCCTCCGTTCGGAGCCGGCGTAATTTAAGGGACACTGAGCTGTTACCCCACCGAAACAGAAGCTAAACCGCCCTGTGGTGCACCGCCCCTTGACAGGGTACACCTTTATCAGCCTGGGCAAGGGTGGAGTCCTGAACAGCTACAGCACCCGTGGGCCGAGAGGTACTCCATCCAACCTGGTCACGTCGCGACTGGACCGCTGGATTCAACTTTCGCGACGCTTCCATGCGCAGAACATCCACTTCCACCACCATCACCGACACCTCCAACGCTCTTCCCCATCAACAATTGGCGCCAGTACCCTTATGGCTGGCTATTCTCGTGTTCTCTTGGAATCAGATTGCGTTCGAAAACCTGTGCGTATCAAATAGTCACATCAACATTAGAAATTCATTTGTTGCGACTGTGAATGTTCCGTCTTTGAAGATCGACGTCGCAAACATCCTGCGCAGTATCTTATCAACTCTATACCTGCTGCATATTGGTCGTACACAATGGAAGATGACGACAGAGGTTTGTCTATGTGTTCTGTAAACTTACAACTCAAGCTGACATGTTACAATATGAGCAGATTCCAATGCGAGCTCCGAAAATGATCAGGACGAGGTCATGGAAGACATAGATGATGCCGATGGAGACATGGAACCAGAAGAGGAGGACAACGATGAAGATCAGGATGATGCTGATAGAGAGGAGACGGGAGACGACGCGCAAGAGAAGGGCGACGCTGCCGCCGCCACAGACACGAGGGAACCTCCTCGGGCCAATTCAGTCGGCGCGACGACATCTCCAGATGCGCAAAAGGGCAAATCACCTCAAACTTTCTCGGGACTGTTCCCTTCCGTCCGGCCAGAAGCCGTAAACGCCAGATTATACGACATTGTGCCCACCATGGCAGCCCCACAAGCCACCAGCATAAACGCTATTGCAATAACGCCCGATCTTCGGTACTGGATGACGGGGGGCTCTGATGGCTACATTCGAAAGTATGACGGTCCGGGTACCATAAACGGCAAACAACTCCTTACAGTTGCCCAAAGGCATCCCTTTGTTGATTCGGTCGTTAAGGCGGGTATTCTGATGTCGTATTGGGAGAATGAGGAGCCGGGTCCCCCGAATCCCCGTGGCAACGAAGAACACGTGCTATCGCCTGTTTATTCTTTAGCTGTCCACTCGGAGGCTCTTTGGCTTCTCTCAGGGCTTGAGTCTGGTGGAATCAACCTCCAGAGCGTGAGGCATGATGAGGGAAAGCGCATCACCTGCCTACAGCAACACACCAATGCCGTGAGCGTTTTGACATTGGCCCAGGATGAGAAGAGCGTCCTAAGTGGCAGCTGGGACAAGAACATTCTTGACTGGGATTTAAATACGGGACATGTGAAGCGTTCGTTTGACGGCAGTGGAAACCAGATTTCTGCCATCGAACTGCGTCCGGTCAACGGGGCGCCGATTCCCGCCGAGGCCATGGAAGAAGATATCAAGTTTGAGGCGACATTTAGCTCGAACAACGGTAAACCCATACTGAACGGTAATGCAAATCCGACAAATGATGCTGATCTCCCATTACCCAACACGTCTGGCGAAGGCGCCGACGCCGACGGACAGGCGTCGCCAGCGCATGAGTCGCTGTTTGGAGGTAGCGATACAGGCTCGTTGTTCGGTGACAACGTTGGCGGGAACTACGGTGGTGAAGAGGATGACGAGTTCTCAAGGGCTATGGGCGACATGGGCATGCCACCTCTTCATGATGGATCTGGGCAGGAAGGGGGTATGGACCATTCTGCCGATATGGAAATGACCAATGCTTTCGGAACCGATACAACCTCGGCCCCGGCGGTACAGCCACCACAGAGTGCCAGTCCCGAGGCTGCGAGGCATCAGCCGACGGCGTCAGCCCCGGCCCCGGGCCCGGCAGCAGACGCTACTGTGACAGACGCTCCCTCCACTCAGGACGGCGCAAATGACTCGGCAACCCAGCCTCCTGCGTCTGACCTGGCGGAGATACCCCCAGTCACTGATACGCAGGCAGTGAATGCTGCACCGGAATCACCATCCATGATCTTCGCGTCAGACCCACCTCCTCCAGCCATGGACCCTACGCAATCAGCCGACACTGTTTTTTTCTCCGCGGCGATTGACGGCACAATTAGACTCTGGGACCGGCGTGTACAAGATCCTGTTGCAAGGATAGGGAACCAGCGGGGTGTACCCCCTTGGTGCATGGGCGCCTGTTGGAGCCCCGATGGCAACTGGATTTACGCTGGTAGGCGAAACGGGACGGTTGAAGAATACAGCATCCACAAGGCCAGAAGTGGCTGGGCACCGGAACGAAGTCTCAAGTTTCCGGCCGGAAGTGGAGCAGTAAGCGCAGTTCGCGCGATGCCAAACGGGCGGCATCTGGTTTGGTCAGTCGTCCACGACTATACAACGTTAACGATGAAGTGTCATGTGCAAAGAGCTAACCTACCAACAGTGCCTCACACGACATCCTCCGGCTGTACGACCTCCGGGACACGCGAGCTTTCAAGCACTCCACCGTTCCCTTTCTGATCATTCCTGGACCTCCCCGCGCCGGTGTCATATCATCCCTCTACATTGACCGAACTTGCCGCTTCATGCTCTCCGCCGCCGGAACCCGGGGCTGGGAAGGCACAAATACTGAAGTGCTCATTGGGTACGAGATCAACGTCACTGAAGATAAGTAAATCGTCATGGTCTTGCTGTGGACTACGATTTCAATGCTCTGGTGCTGCCTGTAAGCGGTCCTTGTTTCGCTGGAATTTTAATCTTCCAAAAGAAAAGGAAAAGAACATTTTCTGGCGAGAATATGTTTCTTGTTGTTTATCTCATCGGAGCCGTAGCTGTTTTAGGGACCTCCTTGTTAAACTTGGGGACCAGTATCAATACCCTTTCTGTTTCGAGTGAGCCATTTTTGCTCAACCTGGGCTGATCAATTTCTTGATGGCAGCCGTGTGAGCCTACTTCGGATTCTACGTCGTGCCACTTCGCTCGTCCGTTGAGCACCTTGATCAGTGTTGCTGGTACCCTTTCGTACTTCCCCCGGCGCCTTACTGCTTCTATTGCTGAGTAAAGGCAATAAAGAGATAGCGCGCCTAGAGAATCTGAGGAACAATACAACGACATGAATGAATGCAGCAAAGCTGCAGTTTGAGTAGTTGGTATGCTGCTGCCGGGGTTTTCTTGCCAAACAGATGCGAATATGATGGGGTAACTTAGACGACGATGCCTTCCGCTTGTGATACCTGTCCTGCTTGGCTCGGCACACCTTGAATATGGTGCGGGCTGCTTCTTGGAGTGCTCGCAGAACGCGTCGCAGCAGAGAACGGGACCTTATACTCTGTGCTTGTACCCATGTTGTCGCGGGTTATCATCCGACCTTTCCCGAACCATTGCCTTCTTCCTGGCCATGAGAGCAGATTCGGGACCAATGTCAATGTATTCTACGGGGCGGCTGTAAGGGCAGTGAGAGCTTTGACGACGTTCAGAATAATACAGATTTAGACGGACTGCAAGCCGTTTTAGCTCTTCCCTCCCATCAACAACAACAGCACCTTGATCCGCAGGCCAGGCATACAACAGTCCCCCGACCAAGTAATCTGAAACGCCACACAGTTTCTTGAGGTGATTCAGGCCGTTCTGTCTAACGACTGGCCAAGACACATATCGTAATACATACCTTTCTTCTGCAGCAGTTGTTCGTGCTTTCCACTTTCAACGATACGCCCATGGGAGAACGCAAAGATGATATCGGCGTCTTTGATCGTTGACAAACGGTGAGCAACGGAGATCGTTGTACGCCCCTCCGCAGCTTGGTTCAGTGCTGCCTTGACCACCTTCTCGGATGCTGAGTCTAAAGCAGACGTGGATTCGTCGAGAAGAAGGAGCACCGGTTGGCGGATCAGGGCCCGTGCAATGGCAATTCTCTGTCTCTGGCCCCCAGAGAGCTGAAACCCCTGGCTGCCGCACCACGTGTCCAGGCCTTCGGGCAATGATGTGATGAATTCATGTATGTTGGCTTGTCGGCAAGTTTCCATGATGTCCCTCTCCGCTGGCTCCTTGAGTGAGTCGATTCCGAGCTTGATATTTTCTCGTATGGACTCTTGATAGAGGACAGGCTCTTGCGGTACAAGAGCAAGCTTCTTCCGATAGTCCCGCTTGCCCTGGGTCCTGATTGGGACGCCCCCAAAGCTGATAGTTCCGTTCGTTGGGTCGTAGAAACGCTCCAGAAGGCTGATCAACGTTGTCTTGCCGCAACCAGACGCCCCTACAAAAGCTGCGAACTGCCCGCTTTCAATCTGCAACTGGTCAGCAACCTGTAGTAAGCTACAATGGGTGAGTTAGAAACATACGACAGTATTTACTCCTTTGAGCACCTTTACGTGAGAGCGCTGAGGGTACGAAAAGTCTACGTCATGGCACGCGACTGTACCGTTTCTTCCACACTTGCTTGGAGCGTCGTCGTCTTCACCTTCATCGTCCGACCGCGGCGATAACAGCCTGCGGAGGTTGAAAATGTAGTTGGTAGAGACCCGTGCTTTTGTGATACCTGTCGATGATGAGTGTTCGTCACATGCCTTCTTTGACTGCGTCATGCCAGCTTACTAGTGCTGAACTGAAAGAAGATGGCCGCTGACTCGCCACTGAAGATTACGGCGATGAAGCCCGTATAGAACTGTGAAGACGTGTATTCACCCGTGGGGAGGAGACGCCCGCCGTAGCAGAACCCCAAAGCCATGGTCAAAAAGGACACGGACTGGCTGAGGGCATACCAGAACATCCTCCATCCGAGGCTCTTCATGGATTTTGCCGACAATCCGTTTAGCGAATCCGTATACCTGTCCAGGATATTACGCTCAAGGCCAAGGGATGAAACAGTACGGATGGCCGTAACCGCTTCTGCCGCTAACCCACTGCTTTCAGCGAAGCGGGCGGCAGTATCGTTATCGAGTTTGTACTCAAGTCGGATACGGAGCCATCCCGAGAAGACCAGAGGCGGCAAGGCGCCAAAGACGAGAACGAGGCCGAGCTTCCATCCGACAGCAATGGCCAAGACGCAGCTCGATGCCAGGTTGACGATATTGACAAAGATGAGGCCCAAGTTCGCAGACATAGGCTCTTGGAGGTTCGTGGGCTCTCTGGACAGCCTGGAAACCAATGCACCGGCGGTATTCATTGGCTCGTCGAAGAAGGACATCTCCTGTTTTAAGGTGTTCTCAAAGAGCTCGAGTTTGTATGCTTTTATAACCTCCTGTGGTCATTGCTCAAAGTCAGAATATCTGGATCAGAGAGGTCGAGATATGTAGAAATCGGATGATGGAAACACAAGCACATTAAATAGTCTCAGCCAGACGGGCTGACCTGAGCGATTATGTTGCATGCAACGCCCAGCATCGCACACCCCACCAAGTTGCCTACGGCCACAATGAAGAACATGAGTGAAAAAAATCCCCTCGGTTTGTCATTGCGCTGCCTTGAAGCTCAAAAGCCTCCATTATCTTGGAGAACAGAATCGCTACCCCAGGGTAAGTAGCACCTGTGCCCCGTACAGTTAGCAGTTCCTGAGCGAGAACCTCAGACACAGCTGCTGAAACTGAGAAAGTCACCACCAAGGAGAAATCCAAGCGTCATCCAGAAGAAAAGATGCCAGAGTGACCTCTGCTCTTTGAAGATCAGCCAGATACAATGAATAAGCCCACATTCGACACGTTCAACGCCTTCTTCGCGGGCGAGCGCGTCGATGTTAGCACGGCTCTGTATTTCAGAGACCTTTTGAACGAGCATGTCGTCTGGGTGATGCATATCGTCATTCGATTCCTCTTCGACCAACTCATCCTCATCATAGCTCTGCTGGCCTAGATCTTGGGTTCGTACCAAGCGCGCATATGCTCCGTTCAGCTCCAGAAGCCGTGAATGGCTGCCCTGTTCTACGATCTGGCCATCATTGATGACGACAATGTTGTCTGCGTTATGAATAGTTGAAAGCCTGTGTGCAATGACGAGCATGGTCCTTCCCACAGCAACATTATCAAGGGCTTCTTGTACAAGCTTCTCGGCTGTAGTATCTAATGCCGATGTCGCCTCGTCGAGCAAGAGGACTCGAGGCTTTGAGATGATGCTCCTGGCGATCAAGAGACGCTATTTCTGTCCCCCTGACAGACTGGCACCTCGTTCACCAATTTTTGTTAGGTACCCCTACATCCTGTATTAGACTGTGTGTTGGCGCTATTCAGGGCAAGGAGAGGAGGCTGCCATAGATAATGCCAAGAGTGGAGCACATTGATAAAGGTATGTGATTTTATCGAAGGTCTAACGTGAGTAAAAACTCCACACAGTACAGAGAATTAGCTTACGTCTGGTAGGTTTTGAATAAACTCATGAGCAAAAGCGGATTTGCATGCCTCTTCAACCAGCAGTCGTTTCTCTTCTGCTCGATAAGACTCGTACCACTGAGCCCATACTCCACATTTTGGAGAATAGTTCCGTTAAAAAGCGTCGGCTGCTTCATGTCATGGTAAGTACATGTCAAACAAGATTGCCGGTCGCATACCTGTTGCACCAGTCGAATATTCGTCCTCAGCCACTGAATGTTCAGGTCTTGTATTTCAACGCCGTCTAGCATGATCCGCCCTTGTGATGGCTTGTACCATCGCTCGAGGAGACCAACAGTTGTGCTTTTTCCGGAGCCGCTTGCGCCGACTAGGGCCGTTTTCCTGTTGCTGGGGATTGAGAGATTCAATCCTTTCAAAACCAGGATCGTCGGCCGCGAGGGATATGAGAAGTGAAGGTTTTCGATATTGATATCACCAACAAAATCCTGAAGCTTCAGGCCATCTGGATACAGAGAATCAACCTCAGGCGTCCGATCGATGGTCTGAAAGAGTTCTTGGGCGGCTGCGGCAGCTTTAGATATTGCAATCGACTGAGGCGCTATCTGTGTAAGTGCCTGCGCGGCGACAATAACAGCAAAAATGACAGTCACTATAATGCCAGAATCTGATATCTCTCCGCTAGCGTACATACGAATACCTTGCCAGAACGCCAGGCCGTAACCGCAGTAGATGCAGAAGAACTCGACGGAGAACAGGATGGCGTAGACGGGTAATTTCTTCCTGCCGATCGTTCTGGCTTCCTCCAAAACGGCCTCGAACTTTTTAGACAGCTTTGGGTAAGCCCAGAAAGAGTGTACTGTGCGGATACTGGCAAACACTTCTTGAGCAAGGGCCCCTGCCTGCGAATAGATATCAAAAATACGGTACTCGTAGACTGTATTGTATACAACGCAGACTGCAGTGACGGCTAGGTTGACGGGAACAATTCCGACAATGATAAGCGTCAGCTTCCATTGGATTGCAAATGCCACAATGAAAGCTGTAATGAACATGGAGCAAGCCTAGAGGGGAGTGTCAGTCTTTAGCAAGGGAAGGTGCGACGAAGCCTCGGTTCGGTGATACCTGTATTATGAGGCCCAGCTTCTCACTGATTCCCTGATTTATGAGATTACCATTCTTATTAACCTGACCTGATACAGAAGAAGTGACGGGAAGGTCAAAAAAGAAAACATCCTGGCGCAGAGTTTGGCGAAGAAAGTCTACTCGAAGGGCTTTGGTTGTTCGCATGGCCGTGACAGCAATGATAAACTGGAAATAAGCACACCCAAACGTTAGTAGAAACTGGCCTTTCGAATATTATTTTCTCGACATACAGTCCACATGTATGTGAGGACGAATTTGGCCACGAAGAGGTATACGTCGTACAATCTTCTCCTAGTCAGTTCCGGGAGCACGGAGGTATGCCAAGTGAGACGAAGAGATGGACGTACGTAAACCTGTTGATTTCATCTCTATATACGCTTGGGCTCAAGCCCCCGGTGGCAAAGTCATTGAAGATTGTGACAAACCTGCCAAAAACAATGTCCATCAGGGGCAACGCCGTGCCGGCGCCGATCATGCAACTTATGGCAATTGTGTTCAGCAACCAACCGTTGCGATCGGTGTACTTGAACACCCGCTACACCGAAAACTTCAGCTTTTCGCTCTTTTGAATTGTTGAGATGCTGTGAGGCAGCGAATACCTACCAGGTAGTAACCGAATTGGCCGGCTGTCTTCATATCGCCGACCGGTGGGTCTACGGCCGGACGGGAGTCGTATCTGGGAATCGGCCCCACATCCTCGCCTCCACCGGCTCTCGGGTCGGGCGGTACTTGCGACATGTCAACCAAGGCCAAATCAACACCAGAAGACTGGACGGATTCCGCGGGGATGCAGGACCTACGGCGACTTCAAGATCCGGTCCAGAGGCGACGGTTAAGCAGCCTAGAGCACAGCCGCAACTGACGTACTAGACAACGAAGGTGGGTAGCGGATTTCCGGGATACTACTTGAACTGGAATGAGAGTTAGTATGTAACAACAGACTTCTGCCCCTGATGGGTAGCCAGCGGTCCTACCTCGGGCACCTAACTCGATGTTTGGGAACTTACTCAATCTGGGTGAGAACCCGAACTGGTCGCACAGGGTGGGGGCCTCGGGTTCGGACGGGTGCTATTGGAAACGCTGTTGAATGTGTAAATCTTGAGAGAGGAAGGGCTGTTGGGCGGGGATTATTGGGGCCTATCGTAATTAGGCGTGAATTTAGTTGACTCAAGGAAAGTTGACGCTGTCTACGTTACCGTCTAGTGCGACAAGTCAAGCACCGAGGAAAGCTTAACGAGAAAGTGATGACGGAGAAGCGGAGAGGGGGAGACTGCATTATACCAAACAGTTTATACGACCCACTGTATTCAACAATCTCATTTATTTGATTCTCCCAAGGAAGGTTGGATAGTGCCATGTGCAGCTTTCTTTCCGAGGTTGCGCAAATCAACATGAGGGTTGATGTTTTCTGACCGAGGGGATGGGATCCGACGGCATCCGCGGCGTCCGGTGGGCTGCCAAACCGCAGCACGAGCTCGGGTTATTGTGTCTGCGTGAACAGAGGTAAGACGGTTCGTGGAGTTTGTACCTACTACGTAGTAGACGTCCGCGGCTTTTTACTCCCTTCTTTTTTCTTGATAGGCTACTTATTTCTTCAATTGACCTGTTAGACGCTCATCGCTTGGGGCTGGTTTATGAACATCGCCAATGTAGTATGACGTTGCAAGAGCAAGGACGGGGGCATGCTATTGAGCACCAGAACATGGGTTCGACGTAACCTTCTCGAAGTTCCATGAGATGGACAAGTTTTATTGCCTGGATGTTCACCTGCAATGCATCTTTCTGGTTGATTGAATCAACAACTCGAGGGAAGTTGACCAGCTTGCTTCGTTATCTACGTAGCACTCTCTAGGAGGATTCGACTGCCTGGACACATTTACTGTCAAATCAAGTCTCCAAATCTCATCACTGAACTTTATAGAAGAATTATGTTGATTTGTGAAACAAAAACGACCGAAAGAAGCCAGGATAAGTGATTTTGGAATGCTTTGAAAAGAGGCAGGTTCTTTGATACGTACAATGCACGGATACGCTGGAGATGAGACGAGAATGTGCCGCTGTAGTACTTTGGGTACGAAAGTGCCACACCGTGGCTTTAGCTTTCGCGGCGTACGCGGCGCGGCTAAGCTTATTGAGGTAGCATGATGTCGCTTTGGTCCGTCGCTGTATTTATTCGCCCATGCTCCGCTGCCCAACACAAACATGTAGCCGAGCTAGCTCCAACATGCCATGCATATGTCGGCCAAGCACCCATCTTACACCTTACTTAATCCACGAGCGTTAACGTGATTCTGTAATCCGTAACCGCCTTACTCCTCTTGATTCCCGTCTCGTCAATTGGGCCATCTCATATGCTCGTCTCATGACGTCCCTCTTATCACTTATCACTCGCTCACCCGTTAATCGTTCACTCTCTTTTCTAGTCTCTACTGAAAGGCTACTGCATTTGGAGACTCGTGGGCCTATTCTCGCAGCAAAAGTTACTTGAAAAGAAAAGCTCGAACTCGATGGCATTGGCGTTGTCGCTACCGAGTCCAAATTACACGTCGGCCTTCCCCTCGTCTTCATCCCACCTCGCCTCGCCTCGCCTCACCTCAGATCCACCCACCCCTAAGCGATCAAGACTCCCACAAGCCGGTATATAGACCTTTTTTAAACCTCAAACTACGTTATCTAGCCTTACCACATCTTTGGTCTGGTACACTCCACTTGCATCTCATCCCCACCGCAGCCAAACGGAACATCACCATCTCTCAGGTTGCCTGCAGCCAGAACATCTACAATAGTCTTACGCACTCAGTCACTCATTCACTCAGTCACTTACTCACTGCACCGCAAGTCGTTCGCTCCCAACCCATGACCGAACCCAAACATCCGCCACTATAATAGTCTATTCGATCTCTTCTGCCCCAAGCCTACTTCCCGGTCTCTGAGACCACTCATCTGGTGCCTCTGCATTGAACTATCGATCTCCGCTTAACACTTAGCGTTCACTCGTCAAACCAAAGAAACACTCTGCAGTACTCCCTGGCTGTTCTCTTCCCGTCCGTACACACTGCGGGCAGAAAGCAGATCACTTTCATCATTGCCAAGGCGGCAGTGTAGCAGCGTTGCCTCTTGCGGAGATGGAGTCAGATTCCCGGTCCGCGGGCCCCGATGACCAGGGCCTCCGTCGAGCAGTACGTCCATGTTTGGTCTCGTTTACATCACGAACTCTTAGCGGCAGGCCACTGCACCATCCTTCATACCAGTAAATCGATGCCCCATGGATAGACATGATGCTGACAGTCCTTCCGGCCTTCGTTTAGTGTGACCAATGCCGCACCCGTAAAGTTGGTAGCCCCCGTCCGCTCTCAGGTTGCTCTACATCGACCTGACCTGACTCTCATCGACGCCCGTTTCCCAGCTACCCCCTGGCAGAATGGCTTGTACACTACCTTACCCCTCCCCTTCCCGCTAACAGAGAAGGCAGCCCGCGTATGAGATTGAGGTTTCGTCTTGGCTAACAAGAGGCCGTTCCACGGCCCGGAATACCAGATCCGTTGCGACAAGAGCTCGCCATGCTCAAATTGCCGTATTACACAACGCCATTGTAGCTCCAATGGCGTGGGGCAAAAGCCAAAAGAGCAGAGACACCGTGTGCTTATCTCTCTTCAATAGTACGCTGTTTGCCTTGCTTCGTTCCATGTCGTTCCCTTGATCTTGACCTCCATCATTGCGATACACACTCATTCATCCCAAACTCATCTTTTGCTCACGGGCAATGGTGTTTTTCCTTGAGTTTGGCTCAAGTGATCATACCTTCCCGCCCCCAAAGAATAAAAAACAGGAGCAAGCCGCCCTTCAGTCAATTTGTACGAGTCGCTGACGCAGTTTTTCAACAATCCACAGTGAGAAGAAGATCGATTTGATTGAGGAACGGCTATCAAACATCGAGGAGCTGCTGCGGAGCCTCACAAACAACCCGCCCGCCGCCGCCAGCAGCGGTTCCACATGGGACGCCATCAGGGCCAGGCACAGCACCCCATCTGCTTCGACCATCGGAGATATATCTGGGCTCACCAATGACGGGGCAGACTCGGATTCAGCCTTCGAAGGCGATCTCTCACTGACTGCCCAGACGATGTTCGCCAGCGACTTCATTGAATCGGCCGTCCAGAGAACCTCGCTCCAAGACGTGGCCCCGAACATGCACGCCGCGCTCTCTTCCCTTCGCCAGATTGTGTCTATGCAGACCAAGACCTCCTCGACCCGCGAGTTTTGTTTCCGTAGCCAGCAGTCTCTCCCCCCTGGCGGCCTTTCTGAGCTACCAATGCCGCCCATGAACGCCGTCGTGGCTCTCCTCAAGCACATGAAGAGTTGCAAACCCCCCTCCAACTGATGATTGTGTGTTTGAGCTGATTCTCAAAAATATAGTCTCCCCTCCTAGCATCTTCTCGCTCGCTTGTTCGTTTCTAGATGTGGACGATCTGGCCGAGCTCTGCCGGAGGGTCTATTTCTGCACCGACAGCTTTACGGACACGACATTCATCATTGTCAATGGCGCTCTATTCTACTTGTTCATGGAACAAGCCTACCTCGCTACCGATGTCACCGCACGGGAGGAGTTCGAGAGATACCAACACATGTGTCAAAACAACTTGGAGACGGCTCTAGCTTGCCTGCCACTGATGCTACCCGCCAAGGTCGAGAGCATTGAGGCACTACTCTTGGCTGTAAGCGAAATGCCAAAACTGGCCCAATCCGTGTCTGGTTCAGCAACGCTAACAGAAAGGCCAGGCCGTGTACTCCGTAGATGTCTCGAAGGCATCTCTCGCTTGGCTTTTCACCTCCACTGCCGCAAGTCTTTGTCAGACACTTGGCTATCACCGCGTATCGCAATCCAGGAGCGAGAGTGCCGGCCCAAGAGACATCAAAACCCTCTTGTTTTGGCACGTCTACATGTTGGATAAGACACTCTCCTTAAGAACTGGTAGGGCCTCTGTCATCCAAGACTGGGACGTTACTCTCCCAAGAAGAGTCGACAATACGATGGTCGCTGATCCCTGGGGTGTCATCATTACGACATGGATCAAGCAAGCCGAAATTCAACACCGTGTCTATGAGCAACTGTTCGTACAACGCACATACCACTACGAGATTTCTACAAAGCTAACGCGCCAACGCCCACCAACAGATACAGCCCGCTCGCGTTGAGCCAATCTCAAGAAGAGCGTATCGAAACTGTGCGGCGGCTGGAAGCTGAACAAAAGTCCATCATGGCAGCCGCCTCACATGTACGGGAGCAGACACTCTTCGGCTTGAAGGCATTGAATGCCTCGTCCATATTGGACATACACCTCAGAGGTGACGAGTTGACTTTCCATTCGACTTTGTCTTTGATATACAGGGCACTGCCAGCGCCGGAAGGATCATCCACCCAATTTTCTCCGGAATGTATTGAGACGGCACGCTTTGCAATGCAGCTACACCTCGAATGCATGCAAAGAATTGCCGAAGAAGGGCGGCATGTCAAAGCCGTATACATTCACTGGTACGGTCACACAGACTTATTTGATCAAGAGACACCTCTAACCACGTTGAGTTTACCAGGGCCATTCTGCTCACCCCTTTTACACCCTTCTTCATCCTCTTTTGCCACGTAATCGATACATCGAGTGCTGAAGATCTCAAGCGCTTGAATGACTTCGTGAACTCCCTCCGGCCCGCCTGTGCCTTGTCGGAGCCGGTAGAGAAGCTATATCAGCTCTGTAACATGTTGTACAACGTCGCCACGCTATACGTGGAAACCAAATCGCAGCATGCGGAAGAACGTGGTCCCATCAATGACGAGTTCGGCGTGTATCTGAGCGCGCTGGGATTTCCTCCAACCGAATACCCGGCACCAAGCATGGAGTCTGGAAGCATGGCGCAGCCTGCCGGAGAGACTGCCCAGCTGGGAAACTGGTTCTCGGGCAGCCAATATATGATGGGGTTGCTTGAGGAGGACCTCTCTTTGTTCAACTAAAACGGCTGAGGACGGCAAGTCGCTACATCGGAGCCGATTTTAGGAGTTTGAACAAGTGGTGAGAGGACGAATCTGCCTTGCAGTAACTCCTCATGCCCCGGTTTCCCCCAAACGTCACGCAGCCAATACAAGCGGACACGGACTTGCGCGGGGTGCCGGCGAACAAACACTGTAATAGAATGTCGTGGGACTAGCTAGTAGTGCACATGGTCTGGGAAGAATAGACCTGGTGTACTACAAGCATATCTGGTTGAGGTATTTCCGTAGGCGTAGAGATTAGCCACCTACCCGAACAGGTAGAATTCGCTTCCAAGCCCGCCCAACTATGATATGAGTGTGGTCGACTGCGTGATTCTGTGGCTGTGCGTCCTCCCCCCGGGCTCTCTTCAGTCGGTCGGGTATCGTGGATCGTAATGTTCATAACCCTCGTCTTCGGTGTCACTCTCAAAATCACCAAGGTGGTCTGTTGCCATAGCCTGGCCGACCTTTGGCTTTGACGCAACGGGAGTAGCGGCTGGAGCATCGACGGGGGTAAAGGCCGATTTGAAACCCGATTTCTTGAATCCGCCCTTTTTGAAACCTCCCGTACTGGCGACTGGCTGGGATTGGTCGTTGGAGGCAAGCTTAATGGTCACGAGACCGTCGGCCTTGGCCTCGGCTTTCCGGGCCCGGGCGCCGGCGTTCGGATCGCGTACCATTGCTTTCATGTCCTTGAGCCGCTGTTTATGGCTGTGGTCGTAGCTACTGAGATGGGCTTCATAGTCGTTCATGCGAGAGTAGCCCTTGGAGCAGAGGCTGCAATAGAACGACTGAAGGGCTTCGCGAGCGGACGAGGTTTGTGCTGGGGGCAGTGTTTGGTGTCGCTGCGTAACGAAGGCTGATTAGTTTGGAGTTCGCTCTCGAAAGGTAGTTGTCTTCTTACCGGAGGCATAATTCCAGTGTGTTGTAACTCTGTCGTTGATAGATAAGATAGTTGACCATGGTCGATGTGCGCTGATGGATTTTTGTATTTGGCGGATCGGACTGTTCAGGCACGGCGTCGCGCTGATCCTTCCCCAGATGGCGCTATGGGTCCTTGTTATCCTGAAAGGGCTAGTGCGGCTCCTCCACCGCATTCCAACGGGCCCACCCGCCTGCAGCTCCAGTGCCTCGGAGACCGTCCAGGCCCTTTGGCATACCTAGGAAACCTTGGTAGCCACGTTGTGCTGCAACCTATGACGTGGCGAGAAAAGGTCAGCTGGGCTCCTCAACATATCGAGTCAACCGCACAAACAACATCTGCTGTTTCCTTGTCGCGTAACACGTCCTGCATCGCATCCACCGCACTGCCGCTGTGATCCGGTTCGTTCTTGATTGATTCGATCCGATCCGTCTGTTCGCTTGCTCAGAATAATCAAAAGCAAGCATCTTTCCCATCATGGACTCCAGATCACTTCATTCAAAGGCGTCTGAAGAGACCCTCATGTCCCTCCTCCAATTAGACCCGTCACCCATCGAAACAACCCCGACCGATACCGAGAAAGACCTACCATTTTTACCCGAGGAAGATCTGGAGAACAGCACCAGTTCATTAAAGTCGACATCTTCTGCCCCAGGTTTGAGTGGGAGTGGCCACGGTGCCGTCTTCTACCGTATGTTGCTTTCCCATCTTCCGCATCCTCCTCCAATGTTGTTGATTGATAGTAAGAAAAGAGTACGTAATTGACATGTGAATTGATGATAGTGACACGCATTCAAAAGTTTTCATCATATCTCATACCCGTTTTCACTTCTCTTCACATCGCCAACACGTCAATAATACCTCTTGTCGCGCGCTCCGTTCCGGCCTCCGAGACGTATTTACTGCTTTCCCGAGAAATCTATCAGACGTCCCTCACTGAACCACTTCTCGTTGGACTGCCCATCCTCGCCCATATCGCATCTGGCGTCGCTCTTCGTTTCGTTCGCCGCTCGCAGAATCTCAAACGCTATGGCGGTAACACACCCGGAATGTATGCCCTGTATCGGGCACAGACTGGGAAAACCTCGCATTCCTTGACATCTCACAGTACAAATTCGGCTGGCCGCATATGGCCGTCCCTCAGTTACATCTCCATGTCAGGCTACGCCTTCACTGCACTGCTCGCTGCGCATGTCGGCATCAACCGCATTCTACCACTTCGTGTCGACGGCGACAGCTCCAATATTGGCTTGGCATTTGTTTCTCATGGCTTCGCGCGTCACCCCTTGCCATCCTGGTTAACATACACAGGCTTGCTGACCCTCGGCTGCGGACACATGGTTTGGGGCGCGGCAAAGTGGTGGGGACTGGCGCCTACAGCTATGGGATGGAGTGGTAGCGGCATTCACGTCGTTGATAAGAGGGAGCGTAAGCGCAGGAGAAGATCCTGGTGGCTGCTTCATGGCATAGCTGCGGCTGCGGCCGGGATCTGGGCCGCCGGAGGTCTGGGTGTCGTAGCAAGGGGAGGCTTGTCCGACGGTTGGGTTGGCAGGCTTTACGATGAACTCTTCAGCAAGGTCCCGCTTCTGTGAGGAGAAGATTTGACTAATATAAACTGCGGTTAAAAGATACCCAAAGAAACGTGCGATAAGGAGACACGCGCGATTTGACGATAAACTTGGTTGGATCTAGCGTACCTAGATTAGAAAGAGATCTGCTTTTTGGTCCGCCTCATGGCTAACGCGTGAATACAGATACCATTAGTTGAGTTTCACGGACGACTTCAATTTGAAGCGAGATTTAGGGATTTACCGTCGGCAGGCTTCAGAGATATATAGGGAGGAAAAGCTGTAAAGGAAACTTCAATGATATTGCTAGCAAGAAGGAAACGATGGAATGACTGTTGACCTGCAAATTGATACTATAGGCGCATAATCAAGCAAAACCCCCGGAAAAAAGAAATCCAGCAAGAAGCCTCGTTTCGACATGTGCTCACGCTTCCTACATTATTCCACCACACAACACGAATACCATGCAAGTCCAAATGCATCTACCACATTCCGTCTGGACATACGAGTCTCCAGTCCCACAACACATTGTCAACGCTTGAATGGTCTGTGATGATGGGGATCGGTATTGCTAGGAGCATCGGAATATGTATCGCCGGCATATGGGGATGAATCGCTTTCTCGCTGCGTCGAGTCTTCCGGAGCTTCTCGACAACTTCTAGTTGCCGTTACCAGTGCCAGTACCAGGGAAGGCGTACTGAGGACAGATTTTGCCGGCAGCCTGAGCTGTTTTGAGCAGGTCATCCTGGCTCTTGCAGTTGCTCGTCACGCAGGAGACGAGCTCGTTAACGTTGGCCTTGGGACAGTAGCAGTCCTTGATGTTGTCCGTGTTGCAGTTTGCCTTCTTGAGACCGTCATCCAAACAGCCTCTGGAGCAGTCCGGGAGATCGACGTTATCGGCAGCAGCAAGGCCCACCGCGGTGGCGAAAACAGCGAGGAGAGAAAGCCTCATGTTGAATTGTTTCTTGACGAAGGAAATGGGCTTTGTAGGTAGGGCTCGGGCCTTGAAAAAGGATTTGAAGACTATGGATTGAAAATGATTGTTTTCTTGGATTTGAATAGTTGGAGGGCTGCACTGTCTCTGTGTTGGTAATGAAGATCATGGGAGTTGAACTCGTTTGTTTATATACTTGTCCGTCTGATTACTTTCATGGTGAGTCCCGGCTCTTGCTCCTGTTACCGGCGTTTCTTCTCCGGGCCTTCCCCTTTTGCTACGAGGGCATCAATGAGGCTTTCTGCCATGGGCTGCTTGGCACAAAACGAGTCTCTTGGTCGTCCAAGCCTCCTGTCCGCGCAACACCGTTAACTAGGTTTAGCGATTCAACAGTGCGGAGGCGAATCTGTTCAAACTTTGGAAGCTACCATCTTTTGTTCACTTGAATGAGTTTTGATGCTATCGCGTCTCCGGCTCGTCTTTGAGAACCTCAGATTAGATTATGATTCAAGGCAGCTCAGCTCGCAATTTGGGTTTCCAACCGGCCCGCGTTACGCGTCCGAGAACGTCAGTCGTCACGTCCGAGAAACGTCATTGGAATTAAAGGTCAGCCTGGCTGTCCATGCCAAAACTTCCCGCATGGTGCCCTCGCACGAATGCCCGGGCAACATGGGATGAGTCGTTCGCGGCACAAACGGGAAGCTCACATTCCGCTGGGCCATTACGATTGACGTATGCAGGCTCCTGTGCGTCTGCGGAGTAAGCACCACCCGCTTTCTTGTTATTCGTAAGATTAGCTTAGTAAAAGACACGCGACATGACTGAGCGCCGGCGGCGCGTCCCGAGTGCGAGGTTGAACCACCGGCCTGCCCTGGGTTCTAAGGCCAACGGATTCTTCGGTCTGACGTTCTAGAATCCACCTTATGATGCTACTGAACTCATCAGCGATGCTGGCTCGGACTCTCGAAACCCACAAGATTGTCAAAGTGATTTTCTGTGCTCGCCATGTTTGTCCTGATTAGGCCACATCGTGCCCGTCATCAGTCCGCCCTCTCTTCCCTGTGCAGCAGATTTCTTGATCACTTTAACGAACGAAAGAGCGGTCTTGATGATGCATGGTCTTTCTACGGGGACATGGCTTTTTTCTGAGGATCACTCAGTTGTGCATCGGTGATGTTTCATTCGGAACCTCGTGCGCGGTAACCTGTTGATACGCACAGCATGTCGACATGTGAGACGTGCTCGCTACCGTCAGTTCCATGATCCCTGGACCTCTACTGAGTTCGATTATGCCTGGTATCGAACTCACAGAACCTCGAGGTTCTCAACTTAAGGGTTGTTCTCAGGTCTTCAAACTTAGATCCGTATTGTTGTTACCTCGGCTTACTCATTGACAAGTACGAGTGAACAACGCTTGCAAGTTGCAAGTTGCCCTCATCATGGTGGACGACGTACCCGTTTCATGGTGGCTCTCACGATGTTCTTCTGGCCATTGATCGCAGAATTCCTGCAATATTCAAGCTTCTCCATACCGACATCATGACCGACCGTCCCTCGACTCATAAGCTGATTACTGGCCAACCATGTGGATCTACTGTGCCAGCCCATTCTTCCGGTAGTTGTGTTTACCAGTAACTTCTGCCTTGGTTAGTCACCCGGCTGTTGTCTGATGGTAGTCAACATAGGGTAGCGTCTGCTTCTCTGAGACTCGTGTGACATGTGAGTAGAATCGATCCACCGAGCGGGCTGTTGTGTATGCCGTTGCCAAAATAAAAAACACAGCAAGCTACTTTTCCTGAAGATCGTCGCCCAACCCATCACGTCTTCTTTACGCTTGGCTTCTATCTGTTCAGGCTAGAAAGCTGAAATTACATACACATATGAAGACAAACTACACAGTACAAGAAGGCTCCTTGCCGGTAACAACCCACACTCACTTCAGTGGCAATGAAATTTACCATCGACTCACCTGGTTTAAAGCAATGGGGAACAGGCCTGACGTATGTAGCCTATCCGTTCAGCCCTGACACACCCCCCGAACTTCAACAAACCCCTGTGCGCTGCGGCAGCTACAGACCGCCTGCCAGCCACTTGGAACCAGGACCGGCGTTACCGCCATCTGAATTAGTGCGTGTACGCCCAGAACCTGTAATGACATGGCTGTACGACCGCGGTGATGACTCGCAGACCTAGGTCAGGATTTACCATTCGGACCTCTGGGTGACAGAGTAAGGCAAGGGCAGGGACCCCGCAATCGTGCTCGAGAAGCCCATGTCGCCTGCAGAATGCTCATCAAAATCAAGTCCCGCTACGATATCGCCTGGGTTTCTGCCAATAGGCCAGCTTGCCGCAGTAATCTTTGAGTGCGTCCAGATCGTGGTCTAGGGCTCTGGTTTGATGAAGCCTCCAACAGCATTCTTGATGAGCATCCCGGAAGAGCCGCCCCATAGACAATACTGACGCCGCCATGCGCTGAAGTCCAATTTTTCCCCCGAACGATAAGATCACGGTACTCTGCTATCCGGCATTGTGTGTTCCAGGTCGATGTATATTAGGGAAGCTAAAGTCGTATACTCGGCATATTGGAATGCGGTCTCGTTGCGCTGAGGCACTTGGCGAGGTACTTTAGGAGAATCAATGTCGACAAGCACAAGCTCATGATCTTGATACAACCTTCAGCCATGAAACTATTGCGCCTTTTTTTTTTTTTTTGGTTCACAACTCGAAAGGCACTGCTAGATTTGACTGTCGGTGTCAAACAAGTTTCGTCATGGCTGTTTCGTAGCTCACCTGATTCAGCTGAAATTAGCTTGACTCCTTCAGAGAATAATCACAAGGCCAGTTGTTTCCACGATTCTTAAGCCATTCTCCGTGTACAAAGACTTGAGACTTGAAGCGAGTGGCGCTGTGGAAAGAGCCCCTTGGCCGGTAACGATTTCTTGCGACGCCTTCCGTAGGGGGGTATCCTGCGTAACGAGGGCAAACGAAAGGTCGATAATTCCTCAGTCAAATCAAGGTCCCGCCATAGTTGTCCCAGCTCAATTCCGAACCGACCCCGTACACTCTCCTCCTCCCCCATAGTTGTTTGGGCTACCTCTGACCTTGCTAAAAACAATATTAGGGCGACCGTTGGGGCAAGTGCTACTCTTGTTCGGACCGGAAACCCCGTTGATAATAGTGCAATGCGGAGTGCTGCTGCCGGAGGGCATGTAAAGCCAGCCATTGCATTCTTCGAGTGACTGGTGGCACATGGCACAGCAGTTTGCCGCGTCACTGGCCTGAGTGAGATTGAAATCCCAACCAACCTGGTTCTCGATGCCTAGCCAGCCGACGCCTGGGAAGAAATTGGACTCATCGCACTCGGGGGCCTGTTTCTTGATGTAAGCAATTGAACAGTCAGTTCACCAAAGCTGCTACCGTCTCAGGTGTGTTACAGGAAGGAGTTGAGGAGTAGCTCACCTGAGTTGACGTAGGTGTTGGAGATGGACGCGTCGCCGTAGGCGTAGATGCCGAAAGGGAAGAGTGGGAAGAAGCGACGGTAGAAGTGGACGAGACGGTGGTGGATGATCCTTGGTCGTGCGTCTGGCTGTCCATGATGGCTTTGGTAGAGATAGGGAGAACAACAGCGAGGGCAACGAGGACAAGGCAGATGAGGAAAATGGTTTTCCAATTCCAAAATTTGGAACGTTTATGGGGTTGAGGCTGCTCCCCTAGTTGCAGTCCCCGGCTATCGTTGGTTGTATTATTAGCAGGGCCGTCGGTCTGGACATTGATCCCGGGGCTCGGGTTGTTCTGGTCGTTCAAGTCACGAAGCTCGATACGAACAACCTCTGGGTCGTCCGCGACAACGACTTGAGGCGCCGAGTTAACATCGTATTCGAGCCATTGGTGACCAAAAGGTTCGCCTTGATTTCGAAGAGGGTCTGGTATAGGCATTGCGGAACGCTAGAGGGTACGTGCAAGGCATGTATCGCCATCCAGTGTGGCTGTTGCTTGGTTGCGCAAAATCGGTGTAAAGATGGAAAATCCCAAGGTTCAGGAACCCGGTAATGATGGCGGAAGATTCCTAAAGACGACTTGAAGGCAAAGAGGGGAAGCTCAAGGAAGGTAAAGCGTAAGAGGTGAATTCGTTGAAGGCTCCTTCCTGTCCAGCCGTGGTAGTCATTCGCTGCGCCCAAGTTTTGTGACACCTGCCTCCTTCCCACATGGCGAGGGGGACAAGCAAAGTGAGGAAGGGAAAAGGATTGAACCAGAATTGAGTTCCTCGGTCTTGACGTGGAAGTATTCTGCATGGATTGCTCAAGAGCCCCTGGAAATGAAATATGTACTAGAAGACTGAAAGAATTTATCGTGAAGATACTAACTACGGAAAGATGAAAATAGAGCCATGGATTGAAATCAGTTGCTAGCTCAGCTCCCCAAAAGCACCACGGTCTCGTTCCAGGCCGTAGACATGAAGAGAAAAGCAAATGCACTTACCATATTCCATATACGGGGAATTGATCAGAAAGAAGCCTTAGAGTCCCCGTCCCATCTGATCACAAAGGGTGAAAGAAGGGCCAAAGAGACTCTCCACGAGGAGCTGTAACATTGCCCAGTAGAGATCAAACCATTGTAAGATAACAGCATGAAAAGAGGTAGAGAAAAAGAAAGAGAGAAAGAAAGGAATAGTTAGGAGAGCTTCGGAGCTCAGAGGAAAGATACTGCCGAGAAGGTACAATAACTGCATGTGAAGAAACAAGTTAACTCTCAGATCCTGAATGATGAACTTGGAATGAAGGCAAACAATATCCTCGTCATCGGTAGCAACACAAGCTAGCTGCAACCAACTTGTCAGTCAACCCCCCGACAGCCAAATGGCCCTTTACCTGCCAAGAGGCCTATACAACAACCCATACAGTAAACACATCTCGAGTCCAAACGGCATCAAACAGCATCAAGCAAATGAACCCCCACGACGCCTTTAACGAAACATGGTCGCATAGTCTATTGTTCTTAGTGGCGTTCTTCCAATACCATCTACTTCCCTTCATAAAACTCTCATATCATGCCTCGACAACTCCAATGTCCTGGACATACAGAAAACCGGGGAACCTTTCTACTGGACCAATGACTTTGCGTCACCCTCCTTGAGCTTGCCGGCACCGACAAGTCTTTTAACTTCCTCGCTCCAGACTCCCTTGATCTCGTCGGCGAGCTTAAGGCCGTTAAGCTTGCCAGCAAGAGCGGCAATCTCGTCGGCGTCAATCTTGCCCTGGACAAGCTCGACGTCACCAAGAACAGAATCAATGGTGGCAGCGGAAGGCTCGCCAGATGCAAAATAGTTTGCGTCCTTAACTGATCCCTTGAGCACACGCTTGTTCTTCTTGACGGCGTTCTTGGCCGCCTCCTTGGCCTTCTTGGATGCGTCGCGGTCCGCCTTGGCCTTCTCTTCCGCCTCCTTAGCCGCCTTCTCCTCGGCCTCCTTTTTAGCCTTGGCCTCTTCAGCAGCTCTCTTCTCGGCTGCCTCCTTCTCGAGTCTCTTCTTGTTTTTGGCCGCATTGGCCTCCTGCCTGAAGCGCTTGATACGCTCGTCAGCGGCTGAGCAATCGTCAAGCAGCTTGCGGAGACGGGCGTTGTCCTCGGCCTTTCTCTTCTTGCGGGCATTGGCGTTCTTGCGCTCCGTATGGCGCTTCTGATCACGATTCTCATTGTCATCGGGAACATCCTCGTCAAGGTACTCGAACGTCCTCCAGCTGTCAAAGTTGTAAAAGAAGTTGTAAAACTCTTCAACTTCATCCTTGGTGGACTTGTCATCGCCGAAAGATGGCACCGGCTGGATCTTGGAGAAGCGGCCCTCAGCTTTGAAGACGTTGCCCCACAGCTTGTAGAAATGGCTGGGCTTGGTGATCTGCTTCTTGGTTGGAGGGTCGATATCAGCCTTCTCGTCGACAGAATCGTACTGGCGGCGTTTGACAGGGTCCAAGAGAACCTCAGTGGCTTTCTGGATACACTTGAAGAAGTTGTCGTCGTCGACGATACCGGCAGCTGCCTTCTTGTCGGGGTGGTGCTTAAGAACCTTCTTGCGGTGGGCGCGCTTGATCTGATCCTCCGTGGCTCTCCAGCGGTACTTGGAGATTCCGAGAACCTGGTAGTGGTCTTGGCTCTGAGAAAAGGGAATATGTATTAGTCATGGGATCTAGCGCGAGGCGCAAAAGCATGAGCATATATGCAATTGTTCAACTCACCTTCCAGTCCTTGGCATCGCGCTGAAGCATCATGGGATCCTCGGGTTCGCTGATCTCGCCATCGTCCTCATTCTCAACTTTCTTGGCAGCCTCCTGTGCCTGGATGCGGTCATCCTCGGAGAAGGTACGCTTATGACGGGCACGACGAGCGTGGGCGAGGAAGTGAGGGCCGACGGGCTCGAGACTGCGCTGGGTAGCGGCAGAAACCTGACCGATGGCCTTGAAGTCCTTGTCGGCTGTCCAACCGTCGGGCAGGGCTGGCAGAGCGTGCGAGAGAACAGTTGCAGAAGCCATGATGTCGAATATTCCGACTCACTCGGTTGTAAATGGCAACCTTTCGATGTGTCGAAGTGCAAAACTGAGAGGGGTCGTCTGCAAAAGGGAAAAAATCGAAAGCGTGGGGCACATTTGTCTCCCTCGCCCTTTTTTTTTTTTCTTGCAAAGTGGTGGAGGAGACGGTGTGTGCTTTGCAGGTAACTGGGGAGGGGTGTGCTCAAGAAGCAAGGGTGTGCGAGTCTTTTCCGTTGAAGCCACACCCGGGCCGATCGGTTGGTTCGTTTCGACAACTTTCTCGAACGGCATCCCCTGGAGCTTTTGGCCGCAGTTGAAAGACGATCTCTTCATTCGCTTCCTTTCGCTCTACATAATAGATTCTCCACGTTCCGAGCAACCACGAAAGTCTAAATCCACAGTCCATGATGTCCGTCCCTGCGTATAGACATCTTTGGCGCGCCGCCAGAATTGCGTTCCAAGGTCTGAAATAGCCCTTCTAAACTAGTTGTTGTAGTTTGTATTGACCAATGAACATTTTCGCAGGCGACGATCGAGTTCTCACAGCTGCGAAACAACAAATTCGTCAAGGCTTCCGAGACCAAGCTGCACTTACGCCGACAGACCCTGCCTTTGGACCGGCCATTCAGAAGGCGGAAGACATTGCGAAGATCCTGAGAGAGAATGTTGTTCAAGGGAAGCAAAATGAATCCCAGGTATACGGTACGTCACGATATTAGTTGTCTTCCGCCAAGCAATTACTGACGAAACCTTGCAGAGTTGCGCATTCATGAGGACACTGAACGAGGAGACAATGATTCTGTGAAGACGGCTGGCGGCAAGAACACGGTCGCGGGCGGATGTGGTTGCAGCTAAGACCCGTTATGGTATAGAACAAGTGTTAAATTCTGTAAAACAAATATATGATACCCTGACTATTGGTATGAAGTCTTTCACTCCCGGATTCCCAACCGACGTAACCATGTAATCTCATAAACTCCTCAACTCCCATAAATGCTGTTTGCTTCTCTTAGCTTAAGGATAGCCTAGTCGCCGTTAAGACTGGCGTACTGCGGACCGTCGCCAGCACCTGGCGGTGGCGCAACTACCGGCGCAGTGCGTTGTGGAGCAACGTCGTCTGCCGTAGAACTGCCCGCAATTTGCTTCCGTTCGCCCTTGCCAGCCCCTGAGCGAAAGCCTCCATGTCCTCTGCGCGCGTCCATGAGCATTTGTGATCGCTGCTCCTTGTCCATAGTGCCGATAGCCTTGGGAACACCCCAACGAACTCGCAGAGGGCAGCCCGCGATAACGGCGCGTCCCTGGCATGCCGCGGCAGCTTTCTCTGCCGCTTCCCTCGTCTCGTAATTGACAAATGCGCAATGCGACATGTGTGAGCAAACCAAGCTCTTGATCTTACCATGCGCCTTGAAGAATTCCCGAAGCTTATGTTCTGGAAGATCGTCTTCAACACCTGTAACGAATAGTGACATTATGTTCCTGTCAGCAGGCGGCATCCAGTCTTGAGGTCCAGGAGGCAACTGTGCAGCACTCGGAAAAGCCTGTTTTGCCCTGCCCGGTCGGACGCCGAGAGCAGCAGCAGCTCTCGAGTCTCTCGTCCGAATCGGCCCTGGTCCACCAACTCCCGCACCTACAGCAGGGCTACCCCCAAGCCTACCAGCTGAGCTCGAACCGGTTTGAGGCTCGTCGTCGAGGCCTTCGACTGGACGGCCCTTTCGGAAGTAAGGCTTACTCGCCGCTAGTCTTCTGAGAAGCTCTCTAGCCTTATCGTCGGTCTTCTCGTATTCCTCAACTCCAGCCCGACCTTCCTCGATAGCGTGCTCGTTGTTTTGCGCAAAGTATTCGCGATTGATGTCGGAGGACGGCCCAGGCGCCACCATCTTCAACGCAGCATCGCGAACGACAATAGGCAGGCCAAAAGAAAGATCCAACATGCACGACTGGCAGCAGTTTTTGAGTCGGGCGCAGGTAAGACAGATGTTTGTTCGCTTTTTGCGTCCGTGGGCTCGATCAGCACTCCAGCTGAAGACAGTAAATGGTCTCGTACACTAAGACCCAGACGTTAGCATTTTTGAATGATAGTACCGATCCAAGAGGCGCCTACCAATTTGCACTCGGCTCCATAGTCCTCCTTGAGCATCTTAACATAAGGATTCTCGGGAAGACAGTTTTCACACACAGAGGGGAAATCAGTTGATTCCCAACCTGAGCGGTTCAGGTCTTGCTTGATCTGTGGTGGCATAACGCTTTGGAGCGGCGAGACCCTCTCGCAGGGGTGCTACTTGATATTCTGAAAAGTAGGCCGATGCCGCGGCGGGTTGGATGGAGTGTCGTGAGTTTCTTAGAATGGTGGCTACAGAAGCATGGTACGCCTTACTTGGATGGAAATCATTGCTGAGCGGGTCTACCTTGGTGTGGCGTACGCCTTGCGCCTTATCGGTTAGGTCAGCTATCTGCACGTGACTCTGACGCCAAATGTGGGTACAAATCACTGCCACTCTGGTGCACCTGATGTAGTACGTTTACCCTGTCGAGTGGCGCTAAGTTGATGTTCCAAAGGAATTTCACATGCTTCCTCCTCGTACTTGGGTGCCTGCCTATCTAGTAAATATAGTGCCCGAAGTTGCGGTCCTGGATCTCGCGAGGACGATCTTGTATCATTTCTTCTTTTTCTTACGGTATGGCTTTTGATACGGCAATCATGTTATTAGATCTATACGGGATTCATAGCACAAAATTTCAGTCATCAACAATTGTTATCAAACACTTACCCAGCATCAACCTCAGATAGGAATATTTCGCGGTTGCAATGGAACGGGTGCCTCACCTTCGTCGTATTTTGATGTGACAACTATATGAAAGGTGTGATCAGCTATTATAGTATCCGTAAGGCTTCTTAGCATCAATTGCATCGAGAATCACTGCTCGCTTTCTTGTGAGGGCAATACTGAGTTGCTGTTAGTCGAACGACACTGCATGGTGATTATCGAATATCCACCCGTTGGCTGATAGTATCCGTAAAGAGACAGCAAATAACTGGCTGAGGCTGTTTCGAATTCGTATTCGGATTGGAGGGCCCCGTGAACATGTTTTCCGTGGGTCGTCAGAATCTGCGGAGCTCACCGCTTGCTTGATAAAGCGTCCTCTACCTATGTGAGGGTTTTCCGATTGGCCAATTCACGGTACATGGGCCCATCACCTTGTACCAGTCGGGTAGCCTTTGCGCCGATGGGTTCAAGGTTTAGACGGGGGAAGAGCTTACACCAAAGAAAGCTCCGTATAGCCAATGCCTCCCTTTACCTGAAGGTCCAGCTGAGGTTGAGATCTAGGTCCACCTTGATTGCGCTCACGTTTTCTGCGTGGCATTAGAGTGGAGCTATTTGATCGGTACAACGTCTTGAGGTGTTGTAGTGTGATACAATTCGGCCACCGCGCGCAATGTGCCATGAGGTGGANCCCCCCCCCCCCCCCCGGTGCCTAATAAAAAACGACCTACCACCCCTCTCACACCTTCTGGACTGCTTCCAGACATCTCGTTCTCTCCTTTCCTCTCTCTCGTTCCCTAGTCACAACCATTTATTCTCTTCTTCTGCCAGTCTTCCTCCCTCCTTGTCCATATTCTCAACGCGACAATGGTTTCCTCAACGGCTTCCAACCTCGAGCGGGAGGACCACGCTCGTGATGCCCATTTTAACAAGGCCCTGCACGGTAACAGTGCAAAGGCCTCTGGTGGCATTGCCGCTATGTTCAGCAAGGGCCGCGATGCGAAGCAGGCTGCTGTCGATGAATACTTCAAGCACTGGGACAACAAGGCCGCCAAGGACGAGACTCCCGAGGAGCGTGCGGTATGCCAAATACCTCGGATCCTTGACAGTTGTGGCACATTTCACTGACATCTTGTACAGGCCCGCACGGCGGAATACGCGACGCTGACCAGACAGTACGATACGGGATTTAACCCCCTCTACGCCCGACGCCCCCATGCATTTAACTAACTAGACTCTTACAGTTACTACAACCTCGCCACCGACCTATATGAGTACGGCTGGGGCCAATCCTTCCACTTCTGTCGTTTCTCCCACGGCGAGCCCTTCTACCAGGCCATTGCCCGTCATGAGCACTACCTTGCCCACCAGATTGGCATTAAGGAGGGCATGAAGGTTCTTGATGTCGGATGTGGTGTCGGTGGACCTGCGCGCGAAATCGCAAAGTTCACTGGCTGCCACGTCACTGGTTTGAACAACAACGACTACCAAATCGATCGCGCCACCCATTATGCTGTGAAAGAAGGCTTGTCGAAGCAGCTCGAGTTTGTTAAAGGAGATTTCATGGTAAGAGACAACCCGCAGCTTATGTTGCCTAAGAAGCATGGCTGATTCGATTTTGCTGCAGCAAATGTCTTTCCCGGACAATTCTTTTGATGCCGTCTACGCGATCGAGGCCACCGTTCATGCCCCTTCCCTTGAGGGAATTTACAGCGAGATCTTCCGTGTCCTAAAGCCTGGCGGTGTCTTCGGTGTTTACGAGTGGCTCATGACGGACGACTACGATAACAACAATCTTCACCATCGCGAAATCCGTCTGGGCATTGAGCAGGGTGACGGTATCTCCAACATGTGCAAGGTCTCCGAGGGCTTGGCCGCCATGAAGGCTGCCGGCTTTGAGCTCGTTCACCACGAGGATCTCGCCGATAGGCCGGACCCCATGCCGTGGTACTGGCCCTTGTCTGGTGATCTTCGCTACATCCAGTCCGTCTTTGACATCTTTACCATCGTGCGCATGACCAAGTGGGGACGCTTTCTTATGCACAATGTCGTTGGTGCTCTGGAGGCTGTCAAGATTGCGCCTGCCGGCACCAAGAAGACTGCTGACAGCTTGGCATGGGCTGCTGACTGCCTCGTTGCGGGTGGTAAGGAGCATCTGTTTACCCCTATGTACTTGATGGTTGGAAAAAAGCCAGCCAACTGAAAGAGTTGGTAAAAAGGAATCGAGTAAAGGGGGATGTTCATGACTTTATTACTCGTATGAATATGACATCAATAGTATAATTGTAATTAAGAACGGATTGACGAGCAACTTGAACGTGGCGAACAAGTTCAGACTAACGTTGAGTTTCCACGTTGCGACTTTCGTGCCATCGCGATATACTAGCAGCTCTACAAGGTTCGAGTATCAAGGGGCTGTTGTACGATGTTATACGTCTTGCTGAAGTGCAAAGGTTCAAATGGATAGGATGGTTCATGTCAGAGACAGGACACATTCGCAAGTGAGAGATGGTTGGGAGATGTCTCAAGTACGTACTTTACTCAGTTACGCTAAAGAGTGAGACATGAGCTCTGGGAAATTCCTGTTGACCGTTTCCCTTGGTCTTTGTCGCATACCGCATAAAGCATCCATTTTCGAGTTACATCCATTTATTTTTGCATGTCCGAGACTTGGCTTCGTTGCGAGCGAGCGGCGCGCAGTTGTCTTGGTCAGAACCATCCGAGGCGAGTTCTTGGACGGTTTTATCACGTTGCGTAGAAATGACCCAACCACAGCGTGACACGGGCCTGAATTGACGATAAGACGATAAGAGTGACTCCTCCCGTGGATAATTGTATGGTCACAACTTTCGGATGGAAACGGGTGGCAGCGGGTGCATGGTGCCGATTTACTTTTTTTCCGCTCGCAATAATGGAGCAAATGGCTGGAGCTCAAAATCCGAAAACCACAGTGAGGAGTTGGGGTTGGTCTGAACGGAGAGGAAGTTGTCGGGATTAAATCGGACCTGAACTTGGGCGCGATTCGGACGGGATTGCTCCCTGGCATTAAAGGTAATTGGCTCAAAAAAAGACGCGGTCGATTATCTAATGTGTAAGAGAGAGGCTAATCCAACCTGGGTTTAGCCCCGACATCCGGGGCCTCCCCAACGCTGCTGTTTGGCAGCTTGCCGCAATTCAACGGACTCAACACCCATAGAGCTAAGCAAAAAAAAAAAAGCTGCGAAATCCCTCGACAGCTTCCCGGCCGTTGTCTTCTCCCATCCTCCCTCTCCCTCCCCCTCCGACGCTCAACCTTCCTCGTTGGCCATCGTCAACCCCACTCCGAGGCTCGTCAACCGTTCTATCTACTTCGTCTTCACAATTCTCTGTCTACCTTTTCCCTCTGAATTACTTCCTTTCGGGTTCATCCGCTTCCCTTGTGTTGCGACTTGCGACTTCTGAAATTACAACCCCCAACACTCAACTCGCCATGTCCCGATTCCTCCGTCCTGCTGCTCGCCTGGCGACTTCGTCCAGAGCCTCGGCCTTCCGTTCTTCCGTCCCCCAGTTCGCCAGCCGACCCGCTGCCTTCGCTGTCCAATCGAGGACGTACGCCGACGCCAAGGGAACCAAGGACTACACCGTTCGCGAGGCCCTCAACGAGGCCCTGGCCGAGGAACTCGAGTCCAACGAGAAGGTCTTCATTCTTGGTGAAGAGGTTGCTCAGTACAATGGCGCGTACAAGGTTACAAAGGGTCTTCTGGACCGATTTGGCGACAAGCGCGTTATCGACACACCCATCACCGAGAGTGGTTTCGCTGGTCTCGCGATTGGTGCCGCCCTGAGCGGACTGCACCCTGTGGTAAGTGGCTTTGTTGACGCGCCGGTATATCTCATCAGATTTGACTGCTTCTGCATGGTCTGCAGCATGAAATATGCCCGACCGAGGCTCTGTTTGTCTGGGAAGAGTTTCGTAGTATTATGGCTAATTGACGTACTTCCTAGTGCGAGTTTATGACCTTCAACTTCGCCATGCAGGCCATTGACCAGATCGTCAACTCGGCCGGCAAGACCCTTTACATGTCCGGCGGTATCCAACCCTGCAACATCACTTTCCGCGGCCCCAACGGTTTCGCCGCTGGTGTTGCTGCGCAGCACTCCCAGGACTACTCGGCATGGTACGGCAGCGTTCCTGGCCTCAAGGTCGTTTCTCCCTGGAGCGCCGAAGACGCCAAGGGTCTCTTGAAGGCCGCCATCCGCGACCCTAACCCCGTTGTTGTCCTCGAGAACGAGCTCATGTACGGTCAGACCTTCCCTATGTCAGAGGCTGCCCAGAAGGACGACTTCGTTATCCCTTTCGGCAAGGCGAAGATCGAGCGTTCCGGCAAAGACCTGACAATTGTCACACTCTCTCGCTGCGTCGGCCAGTCCCTGGTTGCTGCTGAAAATCTCAAGAAGAAGTACGGTGTCGACGTTGAGGTCATCAACCTGCGCTCTATTAAGCCCATCGACGTTGAGGCCATCGTCAAGTCGGTCAAGAAGACCCGTCGTCTCCTTTCCGTCGAGTCCGGCTTCCCCGCGTTCGGCGTCGGCTCCGAGATTCTGGCGCTGACGATGGAGTACGCTTTTGACTACCTCGACGCGCCTGCGCAGAGAGTTACTGGTGCCGATGTTCCTACCCCTTACGCCCAGGGACTTGAGGAGATGAGCTTCCCCACCGAGCAGATCATTGAGAACTACGTCGCCAAGATGCTGCGTCTGTAAAAGACTTTTAAGGAAGCGGATGGGAGATACTTTCAGGTGTGAACATGATGCTTCGCATGAAGCTCATTGAGATGGGGTCTGATTCATAATGGGCTATTGAGCTTGATAGACTCGGGGAAGGTTGTACTTGTATGTTGCTCAATTGTCATATACACATCTTATACCTTGGGGAAATCACTTTTACGTGAAGATCTACGCATGACGCAAGCTGACCGAATGAGTTCATCTCACCCACGTATTGCATGGCGATGTCGTGGAAGCTCTTATTCTCAAGCAGCGAGACATTAAACCTGCCTTGACAACTCAGTTTGAGCGGGACCAAAGTTTACTTTTTAAGTCAACAGGCTTAAATTATGGCTGGTAGCTTTTCAGGGCCTGTAGCGACTGGTAATCTAAAGTAGCTTATCATCTGAATATTCATCTAATATTGACCCTGGAACTTCCGACTTCAATAACGAACCACAAGTAGAATAAGACGACAATCGTCTGTTAAGAGTTTATGTTGGTGTCCCACCAAACAAAGAACAACGAAGTCGTGATAAGAAAGTGCGACTTGTACAGTACGCGTGTATCCTGGAATGCCCACAGTTAGTTCCGTTTTGTCATTGCTCAGCTTGCTGGCAGAGGACCCGTACGTATGTGAGCATACGACGTAGAAAATCTCTGTGAAGGCTTAGGTAACCAGCACCGAACTTTTAGCGGGCGGGAGATACATGAGGGGCTTCAGGTATGTATTAGTTACGGCAGGGAAAGTAAGGTACTTGCCTAGAGTACCCAGTACCTACCTACGGTAGTGTCTTGTTTGGCCCCGCACAACCGTCATCAGCTCTGCCCTGGCAGGAGTACATTCCTCACTTACCTGCCTGCGTTTTGTTCTAGGTTCGATTCCTGACTCTGCACTGTTGACTGTAGAGTGAGGCTCTCATCATCACTCTCTCATATCACTCTTCCGGGTTGCACCTTCACTTCTTTTTTCTTATCAATCTGCTCCCCTACTGATTCCCTATTATCATCAAAAGATGGCCTCTGATTTGGCCACGGCCATTCAGGCCCTCCATCTACAAAATGACGCCGACCTGAACATCGATGACATCTTGTTCCAGCAGCGACCTCGCAAACGAGTCAAACAAAACCCTTTGGAGCTTAGGAAGCATCTAGAAACTCAGTTTCTCACCCCTTCTTCTCAATTCTCGGCTGAGTGGCTCAATCGTTTACAACAGTAATTCACCTAAAGACTCCTCCAGGTATATAGCCCCAAACAACAAAGCTAACCTCCCCCACCATTTTAGGCGCTGGGACTGTCCTGTCGACTACGCAGAACTCTTCAAGGTTGCCTCTCCCCAGACCAGGACTGTGACAAGATTTCAGCGACATGGTCTCGAGGGCAGGGTGACCGGCTACAAAAACGTCACTGTTCCCGCCAACAGTGCTACCGCCAAAAACTCCACTTCGTTCCTGCGAAAGCCTGCCAGCAGAGCCGATTTCGTCCGTGGGGCTGCCGGTTTTTTCCCATTTGCGCCTGGCGGTCTGGATGGCATTGAGGCTACCGCTGCACTCGAAGATCAGGTTCACCGGTCTGGTGTCGGTGTTGATGCTGCTGCTACCTCACCCAACAAGCTTGAAAGAGTCATCAAGTTAGGAGCCGATGGTGGGCTGCTTGAAGTCGCACCTGGAATGAGCCGAGGCATTGAAGTCAGCAAGAAGAGAGCCAACGAAGATGAAGCTAAGGCCGTTGAGAGAGAGCTTGATCAGGAGCCCGAACAAGCACCTGGTGCTGAGGAATCAAATGTCGAAGCGGATGTGAATGGCAACAAGGAAAACGATTCTGAAGAAGAGGACGGTGAGGACATTGATGCCATCCTACCTGTCGAATTCCCGGCTCTAGAGCCGCATGGCGCTCTAGCGGCCTCAAGCGCGAGAAAGGCTGGCCGGGAATGGGCTCACATGGTGGACATAAACAGAGATATCACCAACTTCAGGGAGCTGGTACCCGACATGGCGAGAGAGTGGCCCTTTGAGCTCGACACGTTCCAGAAGGAGGCTATCTACCACCTCGAGAATGGCGACTCCGTCTTCGTCGCTGCACACACATCGGCCGGTAAAACCGTCGTCGCCGAGTATGCCATTGCCCTCGCCTCC
Source organism: Colletotrichum chlorophyti (assembly GCA_001937105.1). NCBI lineage: Eukaryota > Fungi > Ascomycota > Sordariomycetes > Glomerellales > Glomerellaceae > Colletotrichum > Colletotrichum chlorophyti. Next base: position 87,416 of record MPGH01000047.1, on the reverse strand, counting down.
AAGCACATGACCAAGGCAATATACACGTCGCCGATCAAGGCCTTGAGCAACCAAAAATTCCGAGACTTTCGCCAGACGTTCGATGAAGTCGGTATATTGACCGGCGATGTTCAAATTAACCCCGAGGCTAGTTGCCTGATCATGACTACCGAGATTCTGCGAAGTATGCTTTATAGGGGTGCCGACATTATTCGAGATGTCGAATTCGTCATCTTTGACGAGGTGCACTACGTTAACGACTTCGAGCGTGGTGTCGTCTGGGAGGAGGTCATCATCATGCTTCCCGAGCATGTATCCCTAATCCTGTTGTCTGCTACTGTGCCCAACACTCACGAGTTCGCTTCCTGGGTTGGTCGGACCAAGCAGAAAGACATTTACGTCATCTCAACTCCGAAACGACCGATCCCTCTTGAGCACTATCTCTGGGCTGGCAAGAACATCCACAAAATCGTAGACTCGGACAAGAAGTTCATCGAGAAGGGTTGGAAGGAAGCCAACCAAGCCAGTCAAGGCAAGGACAAGGTCAAGGCCCCCGAGACCAACAACGTATCTCGTGGCGGCGGTAACCAACGAGGTGGCCAGAGAGGAGGAGCACAGCGCGGCGGTCAACGCGGAGGTCAGCGGGGCGGCTCGGCTCAGCAAAGAGGTCGTGGTGGAGCACCGCGTGTCAGTCACAACCCGGGACACATGGGCCGGACCGGTCGCCAGGGTGGTTTTACATCGGCAGCCCAGGACAAGAATATCTGGGTTCACCTTGTCCAGTTCCTCAAAAAGTCTAACCTACTCCCCGCGTGCATCTTCGTCTTCTCCAAGAAGCGATGTGAGGAGAACGCTGATGCACTCAGCAATCAGGACTTTTGCACAGCAACAGAGAAGAGTGCCATTCACATGACAATTGAGAAATCAATCGCTAGACTCAAGCCAGAAGATCGAGTTCTCCCTCAGATTATTCGATTGAGGGAGCTCTTGTCAAGAGGTATTGCAGTTCACCATGGAGGCTTGCTGCCCATTGTCAAGGAGATTGTCGAGATTCTGTTCGCCCAGACTCTTGTCAAGGTGCTCTTTGCTACGGAAACCTTTGCCATGGGTCTGAACTTGCCAACTCGAACTGTCGTCTTCTCTGGATACCGGAAGCATGACGGACACTCCTTTCGAAACTTACTTCCCGGCGAATACACACAAATGGCAGGTCGAGCTGGTCGTCGCGGCCTGGACACGGTTGGTTCTGTCATCATTGTGCCTCCAGGTGGCGACGAAGCTCCTCCCGTTGCCGATTTACAGAAGATGATTCTCGGAGAGCCGTCGAAGCTGCGATCTCAGTTCCGACTCACATACAACATGATTCTGAACCTGCTCCGTGTGGAGGCTCTCAAGATTGAAGAGATGATTAAGCGCAGCTTCTCAGAGCATGCCACCCAGCAGCTGCTTCCTGAGCATGAGAAAGCCGTTAAGCTTTCCGAGGCTGACTTAGCCAAGATCAAGCGAGACTCATGTGAGGCTTGCGATGTTTCCATGGACGAATGCCATCAAGCATCCCAAAACTATAAGCAGTTCACCGAGGAAATCTACATGTTCCTTCTCGGGATCCCTATCGGCCGCAAAATGTTTAGCCAGTCACGCTTGATTGTGTACAAGAGAGACGGTATCCGTACCCCGGGTATTCTACTATCTGACGGCGCAAGTAACAAGGGGCCCCAGGGCAGTGCGACGCTACACGTCTGCGAGATCAGACTAATGAGGGAAGCGCGCGACTCAACGGATCTGCTGCCATTTGTTCCAGCCTTCCGTAAGTACCTCACGCCGTTACCTCAAGCGAAGAAGCACATCCGAATCAAGACTCTGCATGTGCCTCTGAGCGATGTTGAATGCCTCACAAGATATGTGACCAAGGGCATTGTGCCGGAGATCTTCCAGAGCGGCGAGAAGTACATCAAGGCCAAGGACAGACTTCACTCCATTTGCCGTGCGTGGGACGATATTTGGGATGAAATGGACTTATCAAAAATCAAAAACCTCCAATTTCAGGAGACAATGAAGAAGCGCAAGGAGGCCGAGCTCATTGCAACTTCGTCGCCGGCTCTATCCTGCCCGCAGTTTTTGAAGCACGTAAGTGAGAGAACTCTTTATTATTTTATAAGGAAGTACCAGTTGACCAATTTGATAAATGATAGTTTGCCATGTGCCACGACCAGTGGCTTATCAAGGAACACATCTCTCAGCTGCGCCAGTCACTTTCGGATCAGAACCTCCAATTGCTCCCCGACTACGAGCAACGCATCCAGGTGCTCAAACAACTTCAGTTCATTGATGAAAGCGCCAGGATCCTGCTCAAGGGCAAGGTGGCCTGCGAGATTCACTCAGGCGATGAGCTCGTCTTGACAGAGTTGATTCTGGATAACGTACTCGCGGACTACGAGCCGGCCGAAATTGCTGCCCTGCTGTCTGCCTTTGTATTCCAGGAAAAGACTGACTCGCAGCCAAACCTCACGGGCAACCTTGAGCGGGGCAAGGATACCATCATCGCCATCAGTGAGAAGGTCAATGAGGTTCAGACTCTTCATCAGGTTATCCAGTCGGCAGACGACTCGAACGACTTCATCTCTCGCCCCCGCTTCGGTCTGATGGAAGTCGTATACGAGTGGGCGAGAGGCATGAGTTTTAAGAACATCACCGACCTGACCGATGTTTTGGAGGGTACCATCGTGCGGACCATCACACGTCTGGACGAGACATGTCGCGAGGTAAAGAACGCTGCTCGCATCATTGGAGACCCTGAGCTGTACCAAAAGATGCAGACGGCGCAGGAAATGATTAAGCGAGACATTACGGCAGTTGCCAGTCTGTACATGTGATGCTGCGTAGCATAGTGTCTGTTAGTGTAGTGGAACATCAAGCGTCATCTCGAGCTATCACAATACCCAATCACGAATAATAGCAAACGGAAATTCGATTGGAGACCTGGGCAAAACCCCCAGGAGCGCCAAAGATTCCTGCCCATGCCGTCAATCCGAGTGTGAAGTCGTCTTCATAATAACCTGTCTGTATAAACAGGATTGGGTTTCGCCAATATCATGTGCCCGCCAATAAACGCCAAATCTCCTAAAGTCCAAACGAGTGATGCCAGCCCCAACATGTGTAATGAACCTTACCCAAACAACCCAACTTAAGCTCTCAGAGCACGCAGTCTCTGCTGCAGAGCATCCTCCTCCTCGGCAGTGGGCTCATTGCTGACAAGTTCCTCCTTGGCCGGTGTCGCACTGTTGAGCTCGGCGTTGAGCTGAACACCAGCATCATCAGCCAATTTGCCCAAGAGCTCATGTACGGCATCCTCTGAGACCTGAGCGCTTGTGGTTTGTGAAATGGCATCTTGGTAGATGCCGTTGTTTACCGCGTACTCTTCGTTCTGCTGCTTGAATTGCTCGAGGGTGACAAGTGTCTGTGAAATGCAGCACGTCAGTGATGAACTTGAAGGTGCAGACACAATAAAGACCGTGAAGCTTCCATTCACAGAGCCATCTGTCAACAATGTCGTACCTTTTCGGGGTTCATATTCTTCTGCGCAATGGACATGGTCCGGGATGACTGGCCCATCATGTGTGTCATTCGGTTCATAGCGTTGTTGGCCTGGATTTGGGCGGCAGACAGTTCGGCCATGTCGGCCATTTGATCCATCTGCTGAGCCAAGGCCTGCTTGGAGAGAAGCATCTTGGCCTTTTGATAGGCCTTTGCTGTTTCGCCCTTCTTGAGTAACTGAGATTGCGAGGTTAGCCCTTGACAGATTTGTGTAGCGCGTCTGAGGGGAGAACGGGCAACGGACGTCTTGAATCTGCTTCTTTAGGACGGGATCCTGCTTGGCAGCCTTCTGCGCTTCTCTCCGGGCTTGCTTCGCTTGGAACTAAAGGGTTTCTTATGTCAGTGATGACCTCGCGTTCCACCATAAGGCGATAATGCAGAAAGGCGTAAGTCATTGACATACCCTAGCCTGGAATTCGACTTGCATATCGCGGGATAGCTGCCGGTTCGACATAGTGACAGGAATTCTTCTCGGGAACCCAGGGGTAGTTGTTGGCAGAATGGTATCAAGGTATGGGGAATATCGGCGACGAGTTTTGATGCAGCTGTTGTGTGGATCGATTCTTTCGCTTCGTTGTATATCGAGGTCGAGTCGGTACGATAAACGTCTGGTCGTAGAAGGCCTAGCCCGTCTGGTTCGAATCGCGATGGGTTCTGGAGTGAGGTAAGGTGACACCAGGTAGGTGAATAGTTGGATGTTTGAGCGAGGCGAGAAGGCAGATGGCGATACCTTGCGTATTGGGAGCGGCCTTGTACCTTGCTATGCTCAGTCATTCCAGGACGTGAGCCATGGCTCACATCCGGGTCTTTGAGGGTCACCGGGCGGGGCAAATGCACAGCCACTTGATGACGCAGCTTCGGATGGGTGATAGTTCTCATTTGCCGCAATTACTTATACCTCAGCCACAAGACTTCGTCTGATCTGAACTTCAAGTGCACATTGGATCTGACATCGATCCGCCGTCTAGTGACCGAAATCTATGATGCCTCAATACCTCTTGACTAGGTATCTAATGACTCAACAGGCAGTAGTCGATTAAACATATTTAGTGTAGAAGGCCGACGAACAAGAAGACAGTGTCTCAGAACGCTCACCCCGTCCGACCCAAACTCCCTGGAAGCGAATCAAGTGATACTTTAGGTATTCTTGCGTCACTACTCTTATCGACTAGAACATAACCACAGCACAGGCAAGATGAACGTGCAATCGTTTCCCCGACCGCCACTACTGGAAAAGACATCGAGGCATTTGCAAATCTTCTGGAAAGGCCAATTGATTGCCGATAGTCGAGATGCCTACTGGGTTTTGGAAACTCATCATCCGCCTAGTTCGTCTTACCCCATAATCCTAGTTGAATAGGAAGAGATTCAACACCGGAGCAGGCGTGACCTATCAGTTTAGCTGACTTCCCCCGATCAACAGCATACTACCTACCGCCAGCGTCGATAAATGTCCCCTTGATTCCGACCCCTAGGAGCACCTTCTGTGAGTGGAAAGGTGCCGCCAAATACTACTCAATCACTGCTCCGGGAGACTCGCAAGTAGTGCTGAACCGCATCTGGTCTTACGAGTCTCCTACCCAGGGCTTCGAAGCCATCAAAGGGTACTTCTCGTTCTATGCGGGGCCATGGGACTGCTTCGTGGACGGCGAAGCCGTTCAGCCGCAGCCAGGTGACTTCTACGGGGGCTGGGTGACTTCGGATATCGAAGGCATTGTAAAGGGCGCTCATGGCAATTGGGATCCCGTTCTTAGGTAGTTATGCGAAGAGAGTTGAAATGGGGTGGACATTGGCTAAACTTATCGGCTATTACATGACGACGAATTGCCAGTTATGATAACGGACTTGTTTTTCTTCTTTTTGGCTTGCTTACTTTACTGAGGAACGTGTCCCGATTGGGACGTGTTCCGTTGGCGTCCAAAACCACATCCCAAATTGGACTGCTCGGCAGTTCAAACCGAATGCCCTTCTTTCTGTACAACTTACAGATCTATAGGCGCTTGATAACCGGAGGGCAAGGGTCCGAGGATAAGCATCATTGTTTTCGTGGAATCAGCGGTTGTTGATCGTGTCGTGACAGCCAAATGACTGGGAGACCCCGCCTTGGGTTGCAAATATCGCGGGGAAGCCATGGAAGGGTCGGATGGAGGCAAACCCAGCTGGCCGTTTTAAGGATTGTCCGTCGAATTACCGGATCAGTCGAGCCGAACTACCCTTCCGCACCCTAGCCACCGAGACCTGTGGGGATTTGGGCGCTGTCTGGCTGTGTTTGATCACTGATAACGTTATTACGTTGTATACATATATACGCGAGTACAGAGTGTCTCCATAGCTGACCGTTCAACCAACCGAGAGGCAGAGACTGCATCCTACTGGATAGTACTATGATGATGGCCTCTGATGAATCAAACTGACCTCGTGATACGAGCAGAGTCGGGCAAGGAGGGAATTGAGTCTGCCTTCTGCGTAGCCTGCGCTGTGACCTTGGTTCATGCATTTAATCTGAATGAGAACTGGAGCTCAAGGAGCCGTATACAACGTAGTACGGATAGTAGCTGAGAAGCTCAAGGGTTTGAGCTCCACGAGGTATGGGGCTTCAACCTCTATCGCCTCCACAGTTCCGAGTCCCGGACCATGAAACAACATCGAGCAGGGGTAACTGGGGCGAAGCAGACAATCCTAAAATTATTCTATAAAGATATGGATACGTCGTACAACATACATTCAACACCCATTTGAGAGATTTTAGGTGGGTCCAACTTGTTTGTCTCGAGCATCGCTCTCCATCTCTAGAACGGCTGGCGTGAGTTTTTTTCATCGACCATCATGCCCGGGGCGGACTTTATTGATCTCTCGCCCTTTCATTGCGGAAGTGGAGTTCCCAGGAGATTCAAAAGCCAATACGACGTAGCGCCTCCTCGCTATTTCATGGAGGTCCAGCAGCAGGGGTGGATGAGGGCGGGGCAGACCGTAGAAGAAAGGGGCAAGGCGGGCTTGAGCTCCGCTCTTGTTATGTAAGATAAGGAACCTTAGGTAATTACGTTGCAGATGGATCAGAACGATTGGAGGACCCCATAGGGGTCCGCAGTGTCGTTATCGTGGCTGGACACCACCTGCCGTCATTGTGTTGAACGCCGTGCTCGTCGACGCAAGCACGTGGGCCCTGGTTGCTGCCCTCGCTGAGTATGGTTCTCCCAGTGCCAAAGGGCTGAATGTGTGCCCTCCCCGGACTGACAAAGATACAAATACAGACTTGAATGTACGTTCTACGACGTACGTAGTTTGCAATCGTCCGACGCATCATGGGGAAAGTGGGTGGGCGGATGAGACAGCAACTATTAACATACATCATCCCCAAGATACGTATAAGAAGGGGAGAAAAGTCTGAAGAATCAAGCCGACACATCAGATGACGCGTTCATGACATGCCACAACACTACCATGAAAGGGTTCCATGAGGTATGTATTCTTCCACCATGAGGGAACATGACTAAACCCAAAAAGAGACGACAACGGCGGCGACTAAGACAATTAGAGTTTGTTGAACTCGTCGCGGCATGTTTGGGCAAATTTTGCCTGTATTGTGCGAGTAGCAAATTATCCCATAAGCTCGAGTTTTAATAGGCGCGCAAGGAGACTTTTTCAAGTTCGCTCGTCGAGCCAAGGCTTCACACAAAAGATCCCGCTCCGAGCGCTGCTTCCACCAGTGGTCTTTCTCATTCGGGGCCAGGATCCTCAGTGCAGGGCGAACTCTCCAATGTAATTGTAACACAACGAGCCGGGCTGTCATCGGATCATTACGGCCTTCAATGTTAGTCGTCAACTTATCGAACTGTCAGCCCGCAGGACAGCAGATGCACGGCCCGAGAACCATTCCGGTTCATACGACGTCGCGTTCTGGAACCAAGAGTTCGCTTTGCTGGCCAATGCCAGCCGACTCTGCGGTAGTTCAGACCCCTAGATCGCCCCAGTAATTGCAAGGGCCTGGTGTAGTAAAATGGGTGTCACACACTCACGGTGTCACGGTACCGCGGAGGTTCGGGTTGGCGGAGGTGTTAGAGAGAATCATGGCATTCAGCGACACACTGGATGCCTGTGGAGTCCCTTGCTTCATGGCGGAGACCGCGAGTGAAAGAAGGAGGGAAAGACCGTCACCTTCCTTCTCTTGCCGTCCCCGCTCCCTTCGCCATGCCAGTTCCGGTCCACCGGGCCAACTCGAAGAGGTCGTCTTGAATATCTCAGTGAGAAACCCGACTAACGGCATGCCAGTAGTTGAATCGTGACATTGCAGTATTCTAGACAAGGGGCGAAAATGTCAGCCAGGGCTTGTTGTAGCACATTGTCCAGCACGCACGCAAACTGCCAAGTAGCATTTGCGCCTTCCCTATCGACTGCCATACAATTTTTTCCCTACCTCAACCGTCGTTCATGCGTCGATGGTTGGGGGCGTCTGTCCAAACGTATGTTTCCGACCTCGAGCACTCGTGGCACTGCATTGTGTGCTTTCTCATCTATTGATCTTGGGCATACCTTGGCGAGATACGGCAATATTTGCAGACTTGAAGCAGTGGCGGTTAGATCTGACAAAGTGTGGGCTACCTTAGACCATTTGTAATGATTCAGCCCATTTAGCTATGGAGCCCCACGCATGTCACTAGTACGACAAATGGCGCAGCTGCGAACCTTGAGGCAGAATACAACGTAGAGGTAGGCGCTACTACGTAAACATACGGCCCCGGAGGCGTTTAGTCAGTTCATTCCTTAATGGGGCTTAGCACTGATGCCAGTGAACATCGGGTGGCTAAGTATAGTAACTCAGTTCTGCACGGGGCTTTGCAGGCATATATGCAGTTTGCTTGCCGGCGGAATTCCCAGCGGTATAAGAAGAGTTGATAAAGGTGATGGAGACAATGAAGCACATTGGACATGAGGAGTATGAGGGGGCGTATTGTAAGCTCAGCTTACTGTGAAGTACTGTGTTGCTGCTGCTCCTGCAGCGACGGTAAGCGGCAGCCTGTCACGGCTCGTCAGCGGTAGTGGCAACTGTCAAGCCAGCAGTCAGCCAAGTCTTTGGAAGATGTATACATCAGCGACAAGGGTGCAGTGGCGTAGAACCGAGGGACGTGTCGTACATCATGGGGCAGATTCGATGAACGAGATAACATGCAGTAAATACCACAAAGAATACGGGGAATGGAAAGGGATCAGGATGTACTCCTCAATTGGCGCTTCATTGAAGGTGAATCTAGATGAAGTGCTGCAAACCCGCACGAGATTGCGACAGTGCATTTCCAATTCTGGCTGACTCGGAGTGTCGGAGCCCTGTGGAACGGTCATTATCTCAGCCAGCCGACAAATCGAATATTACTGTGAGTGAGAGTCAGAGGCCAGAAGCCGAGATTCAGAGGTCAGAACGAAAAGAGTGATGCCTGAGGCGGATGATGGGACGGACACTAGGGTATTAATCAATTATAGTTGAGTGAGTTTGCGCACGTCGGTCCTAAGCCCGTCTAAGGTTCAGTTAAGCAGGGCTTTATGAATCAACATATTTTGGTTTTGTTCAAGCTCGAGTTGACTCGTGGTTAGAGATAGAGCAAGGTAGTCAACTCAGCAAGGGAGCTTGAGAGGGAGGGGAAAGTCCAAAAGGGAATGCCCCTGAGGTGGCGTGCTTCCTAAGGTCTGGTACTCCCGCGTTTCCCGTTTGACGTAAATCGGATCAAGTCGGCACCTCTCTGGTGTGCCTAAGGACATAGAGTATGAACATTGCAGAATAGCCCAAGATGCGAAGGGTGGTAATGAGGAGATACGAATTTGTAGCGTCGCTTGCGATAACATTCACTGTGACTTTAATATGAAATGGTTTCCTAGGTGAGGAGACTTCCTACTTAGTTGAAATTGGCTCTTTGGGTTTATGTGCTAGAATGAAGGTTCAGTATTTCAGGTGTGGAGCTTCGTATCGAGTACTTGAGCTAGAGATAAATGAGAGAGATGAGCTGTGAACAATAATCATTTAACCACGCCCATCAGGTGGCAGAAAAAAAACCCCTCCGCTCCTATACACTTTTCCTAGCTACGTTTATTGGATTTCAACTCTTAAGAAATGGTTATAAACATTATAAAAGGCTTAAAAATAAAATTAAGAGCAAAAAGTGATAAAATAATAACTTTTAGTAGTAGTAAGTTGTGATAGGCATGTAGGTAGTAAAGCATATACAACGTACTTTGGTAGGAGCGGAGGCTTTTGTCACCAGGGCGCGTCGAAGATATTCATCGTTAGAGGGAAAGGGGGAGCCATGTTCCAATTGTCTCGACCCCACACTCACACTCCAGTACAGCACCTTCCTCTTTCCATTAACACTGCGTAAAATGTACATGCCTCCCTCGCCTGATGCCCGAAGCAAAGAGACATGGGATAATCCCCTATCCCGAAAAGACGGGCAAGGTACACGGCCAGCATGTCCCGTTCGACCTGAATGGAAGAGACCCGAACCAGTGAAACCACTGGGCCACTGCACGCTTGCACTCCCTTCCGTCGCTGCCGTTGGCCAGATCCACCAATCATCAACTGATCCCCCTCCAGGAGTCATGTACCTTCCTGCACCACATCCCTTTGCCCACTCACACTTGATCACAGAGCCCTTCAGCGGGACTGCTGGTACCTAGAACATAATTGAGGACGTGCCTCCGCCCCCTGAGACTTTTGCGTGATCGGCCGCCCCAGTTGAAGGATACCAGGCTCCCCCCTGTTGCACGTTGATACAAACTTCCCCCTTGAGTACATTTAGTGTGTACTTTTGGCCTGAGGCATTACTGTTCCCGTACCTTGGCACCTGTCCAATTGTTAACCCCTTAGGAAAGGAAGGGACCAGCGTGGCCTCAAGTTACAAAAGAGGCCACATCGCCTACTCCTCCATTCGACTGGCGCTCTTTGGCTTCTTCCACTTGCACAATTCCCCAAACCAGACGATCTGTCCTTTCCTTTCCCTTCCCCTCTATTTTCGTTTCCATCATAGCACATTTTGTTATTTTATGCTGTTGCCTTGACTTTGTTGACTCATACACTGACTCATACGTCGAGTCCGCTGAGTTCCACCACCCCATCATGCCTCCTACTAAGTAAGGCCAGTTCACCTACAATCACCAACCTTGAGGAACTAGGACGGCACCTCGATATAGCTTACTATTTCCATCCCATCCGCACACTCCCATACCCACCCACAATCCACCTTGAACACCTGCCGAGATCTTTCACCACTGTCCTAATCTCAACCCCTGTGTTGTGTGTGTCACATTCACACTGCCGGGTTAAGGTCAAGAGTCGAAAAGATCAACTACGAACTGTTGCCAACTTCCTCCAAGTACTCCTGTACCAGCCTCAAAGCCCAGTCTTGCATTTCAAAATCGTCGTGCACTCTACTTTCTTAGAATGGCTTCCTGGGAAGAGACCTCACCGATGATCAAATTCGAAGACTCCCCTGCTGAGTCTTTTATCTCGACACCTGGCGAACTGTACCCATCGCTCTTTATTGACGCGACACATACCACAAATGATACAGTCGACCCTTCAAACATGTTGACACCTCCTCCCTTTACCGACGATGGCAACCAGTCCGTTTGTTCGACCTCAACACCAGCTCCCGAGAATGGGTCTACTTCCCCAGATGGCAAGAAGCCGGTGAAGAAAAGGAAGTCATGGGGACAGGTTCTTCCAGAGCCGAAGACCAACCTCCCTCCACGGTAGGCTGGTTCTGTCGCTCCCCAATTTTGACCAATTCTAACTATATCCAGGAAACGCGCGAAGACCGAGGATGAAAAAGAGCAGCGTCGCGTCGAGCGCGTACTACGCAACCGTCGTGCTGCCCAGTCTTCTCGTGAGCGTAAGCGCTTGGAGGTTGAAGCACTTGAGCGACGCAACAAGGAATTGGAGACAGCTCTTCAAAACGTCACGCAGACAAATCAGCGATTGATGGAAGAGCTGAACAAGTTCCGTCGTGATTCGGGCATGTTGACCCGTTCATCATCGCCCTTGGATACTTTACACACCAACCCCGTTACCCTTTCTCAGGAGCTCTTTAGCTCTCAAGATGGCCACCGAGCCTCAATGGACGATACGAAGTCCCTTGTGGGCGACTTCATGAACCCTTCGCAGCAAACCAACGCCACTGTCAACCCTGCATCCCTCTCCCCTGAACTCTCACCCATCCCCGAGAGTGACGAGGTGGGCGATGTGATGCAGACCACGGCCGAGACCACCGTTGCTAAGCATTCCTCCGACTTGACACAACGTCCTGCAGCGATGTTGTGCGACCTGCAGTGTCATCTGTCGGAGGAGCTTCCGCAATCATGGCTGGCCTCTCAAACCTCTCTGCACCCGACTTTGGCATTCTTTCTTCAACTTCAAACAGTGTTGATCACCTCATCGGTGATTCTTTCAGCATGTCGGCGGCCGCTGACGCAGATCGCTATGTCCTTGAAAGCTCGCTTCTCTCTTCCCCCAACTCAGCCGATTATGAATACGATCATATGGCTGGTGACTCTTCCGCGTTCCTCCAAGACTCGTTCGTCGACTTCAACGACTTCATCAACCACGACGAGGTCAACGGCTCAGCCGTCGCTGCGGACCCGGACTTCGGCCGTGATCCTACCCACTCTGAGACTCAAGTCTCTTCAGAGAATCCTAACCTGCAGCCCCACTCTGGCGCGTCCACTTATGGATGCGACGATGGAGGCATTGCGGTTGGTGTCTGAAGGATGCGATGAACGGGTTGGGGGATCGTGTACCGAATCTCCGGCGGGGCGCGACAGCAGCTGTCAGCCGAAGAAGTGGTTGAATGGCGCAACTTTACCGTCAAAAGAAGTCCTACTGACCCTACTATGGGCTCTCAGAGTAGAGGAGCGGAAGATGATCCACAGGGGTTTACTACCAAGTTTGGATGAGACCCTCAACCTGGCAAGTCGCACTTCAGCACCAGCTAAACATTATATGTATACTGTGAATTCCAAGAGGAAGAGAGGAGAAACGGATATGGATGATCCCGGGAAGCGTTTTCGGTTGGCTTGAGCTAGTAGAGGCTCGTATATGGGAAATGAGTGGTATTCAAGGCGCAAAGGCGGCAGTACCCAATCGAGACGGGTACTTCAATGTGTAACAGTATATCTTGTCAAATGACAAAAGAGTCGCTCGGCGATGAATGAACATTGATGATGACATGACGATGCTTCCAATTTTTCTTGTCTGCGACACTGCCGAGTAATTGTCTGTGCTCAGACCTTGGGGATCTACATTGTAATGTTGTTGTTTTAGTTAAGGGAGTGGAAATACTTATTGAACGTTGAAGAGAAGTATGCTTATCTGATTACCGCGAGCCGCAAAACGCCACATTCACCCTCTTCTATTATTGTCACCAACGCCATGCCTGTGTTATTTAGCTCTGTGCATGAAGTGCCTTATATGCGATATGTCAATGGCAAATCAGGGCCCGTACTACCAAAGTCCATCCATTTCAGCCATGGCAGCCTCCTCGTCTTCGTCAACATCTACCGGAGCTTGCTTGTCGCTGAGCGCCTGTCGAGAAGACATTCGTACCTGAGTTGCGGCATCCGCCTCTGCCATGAGAGCATCTAGGTCGTCATCATCAGGCTCCTCAGGAGGTAGCCTCAAACGTTCCTCCTCTCGTGTTCTACTCTGGATTTGTGGGGTGGCTCCATAAATGTCATCGTCGTCCGGAACATCACCGTCCGGTGTCTTTGGTCTGTGTTGCGCGATTGTTGACGGAGTAAGTGCTCGAGTCACCTCATCCGTCTGCTGATTGATCGGTTCTACGTCCTTCTCCGCCCTGTTCTCGTCTGCCTCCCACAATTTTGGCTTGCTCTCGTTGATCCAGTCCATCCTCTTATATACAAGTTGCTTCTTGTGGCCGGCCTTCTCGACCATGGCCAGGGCGTCAAGGAATTTGGCCTTGGGAAATAGGTCGTCAAGCCAAAGCTGGTAGAAAGAGAGTAGACGAGCTGCATCGGAGAACTGTAGGGCGTGGAACGTTAGAGTTTGGCTTGAGTGATCGAGCTGGGTCAAAACCGTTCTACCTCATGCCCCTTGCCCTTGAATCTGAGATTTGCAGCACGTTTACGAAGCTTGGGAATTCCATCGTTCGAGAGCAATCTAGGGAACAATTCGGTCAGCCGCCCAAAGGACGAATATGCAACGAGGGACGAAAAACCAACCGTGTCTCGTCAAGCTTCACTCGCGGTATTCTCATTCGCTTTACAACTTCGACTTCCTCGTCAAGTCCCAAAGCATCGGGTTTCTTCCTCTTGGTCGCTTTGCCGTCATTGGCTTCGGGTGGCGGGGTTTTGAAAGGGTCGTCGAATTCGTCGACAGCGTAGTTATCGAGATCATCGTATTCGGGAATAGTTCTTGTGGACATTATTGAGAATGTGGCTTGTCGTGGGGCGGTTTGAAGTTGAATGCAGAGAAATGTACTTGATCACTATCTTCATAACGAATAACATGAGGGGCTCTCTGCTTGACACGACAATCTGGAAACCGCGTCTTTCAATTAAGAGTACGCGTGGGTGGAGCTTGGCATTTGGCAAGCCACAGTAAAGATGCGCACGGTACATATTTTCTGTGTTGGGCTAGTGAGGCAAGTGCAAGCCACACCTGGCGCATTTTGCCTAAGTACAATTCTTGCCTTAGGCTCATTTCTTAGACTGGGTTCCAATCAGCATCCGTCCATATCCAATTCAACGTCCATCTCTAACGTTACGAATTGTCGGCCGTCATAGACGCAGTTGGGTCACAAAGTGTCGTCCGCAACAATGGCTACCGCACAAGCCCAAACGTACATTCCGACCAAAGTCGTCAAGAGCGATTATCCGGTTAGTTCTTCCGATCTTCAATGGAAGTAAACCCCAGGCTAACGAATCTCGTCTTACTAGCTCATCGACAACGATCCGTAAGAAACCCTCCCCGCCCTCTTCGATACACGATCCTTTACCCCTCGCGACAAACACCGACAATGCCACTTGCTAACGATGGCCGGTTCTTAGCCACTTTAAAAGAGTTGTTGGCTATGCCCGACCTTCCGACTACGTTCACGGAGCTGTCGCTGCCGCATTCGCACCCGGCGCTCTCCTTGCCCTCGAGAAGTTCGCTCCATCTCATGTTGGAAAGGGCGGTATGGCCCAGGCCATGCGCTTGGCCGGAGCTATCGGTCTGGCCGGTGGTTTTCTCTACTTCTACCAGCGCTCGAGCTGTAAGCTTTACCCTTGAATCCCGCGGGTTTTTCCGAAAAGTACAAAGAAAAGTAGCAAGAGCAGAACGAGAGAAGATGGCAGAGGTGCAATATGCTGATAAGGAGACGTTTAACAGTAAGATTTTATGGAGCTACTGAGAACGCGCGCGAGGTCGAACTGGATATGAAAGAGATGGTTGCCAAGGTCAAGGCCGGCGAGCCGCTCTATGGAGAGAGCAGGCTGACCCCTCACATGCAAGGGGTGGCCGCAAGGCAATCGAGATATTCGGCTCTCTTTATGGGTGTCGTGCCCTGGTTCAACTTTGTCAACCACAACCAGCACGGCGTCGACACGGCCAAGTACTATCAGCAGGCTGAGAGGGAGCTTGAAGCCGAGCGTTTGAAGAAGGGGGCCTTCTAAGTGTCTCTCTCCTTTAAGTTGATGTGGACGGTGCCGAGCGGTTAGCGACTCAAGAAGAGGTGTGTATATTATAACTTGGGAGGGCGGGTGTTGGCCAACCATGATTGAACGCCTTGGTTACTGGTACCAATTCCGCATATTTCTTCATTGCACTTACACGTCTCCCATGTACAGTGCGTAGTTGTTATCAAACCCTAGCAGCCTGAACCAAAGGATCCTTCGATAGGTACGATGGTGTATTCAAATTTTGGAGATGGGCCTCGGCTTATGACGTTGGTGTCTAACGAATTGATATCTGCAGCTCCAGGATTCACGAAGGTCGCCTAGTTCGTCGCTTACACCTTTTCAATCATGGCACATCCTTATCAAGTTGGCCGGTATGCGACCTAGTTAATATGGCGATGCAAGCATCGATCGCCTTGGTGATTGTCAGCTTGAAAGGCAGGGCTGCCGAATGGGGGGTCTTTGGAATCACGGGTAATGCCCATATTTTGCCCTTACAAGCTCACAGCTGCTCTCGTCGGTGCTCCCCATGTGCTAGCTACAGGAAGCTGAAGTATACATATGTATAGCCAAGCATGAGATTACAATATATGCATGAGCCCCTCCTTTATCGGTATTGGTTAAACTCGAACAATCCTAAACGATGTTGACCTTGTCATGCTACACCTCCAAACCTATGTTCATGCTAGACTAACAGTGAATCCGAATTTAGTCTGTTCGTTGTTGTTTGGACAAGCGTGGCGCGAGTCAGCAGACGCGGAATTCCAAGTGAGATGAGACCGAGGCCAAGCACTCAGGGATGTGAAAACCTCATGAATTACTCGACGTCAAGCAACGACGCCCTCGAGGAGTTCCTCCCGAGCCCTGGTCCTGCGGAAGCTGCCACCAACGCAGGCCTGATCGCTGCCTTTCTTTCAGTACCACGCCCTGAACGGGACATCCTACGCTTCCAACTTCACCGACAAACCACAATTCATCCCTACTTTTCTTCCGAACCAGACATACGCCAATGTCACGGAAGGACAAGTCGTCCAGGCTAGACCGTGGACGGAAACGTTGCCTTATTCAAAACGTTACCTTCTTTTCCTAAACAGACCTTTTTGCCAGTTTGGTGTTATCCGTGAAGTTCCCACGGCCCATTGGCCTTGCTCGCCTCATGCGACGACCATGGTGTTCTCTCAGAGACTACAACAGCCGGCTAGACGAAGCAGCAGAGTGGAGGATGCTGACTGAGTCTAACACCACGTCGGCACGGCTCTCAAAATATAGATACGGCACAACGTCAGCTAGCATTCGTCGCATCAACCCGGATTGTGACATTTTAGACGGGCCAGCGTGTATATTCTCAAAGGTCGTACTGAGACGAGACCACTTATCCCTCTGATGTTTCCACGGATTATGTTTGTTTCGGATCGAAGCAATGTAAAGCACTATGGTACTCAGATTCTTAAAGCTCGAGAACGGGCAACAGGTGGATGCGAAGACGGTTCCTCATTCCGAGGCCTGCCCCAAAAGTAGTACCAGCCATCCAGATGCGAGGTAAGGAGGCCGTATCGACAACTGACTGGCGCAACACAGACTTTGCCATACATATGCCAGGTTCCAATAGTAAAAATCTGAAGGAGGACAAGCCAGTGTGGTTTTCTTATCTGCAGAGCACCGAGTGAGTACTGGCTCTGCTGTAACGATGTGATCCTGGGAATTGACGTGTTATCGGCCAAGTCGGAGAACGGCCGTCGCTAACCTAAAAGATGCCCCTCCATTGTGAATGGTCTGCTGTCCGCCATCCAAGGATGGGCCAGTTGGTATCGCGGAAACAATGATAGTCCATCTTCCACTCGGCAGACTCTCATAAAGCAGCTCAACACCTTCACGTGGTACCTGCTGGCTGCTCAGTCGTTCAGTTTCCCTTTTCGAGGGAGGATTCACTAAGGCTGTTCATCAAAACATTCTAATTTCAACTGGCAGATCAATATTTTTAGCTGCAAGCTATTAATTATGATGGCCGGTTGAAGGCGCTGCGCGTGTTGTGTCATTTAAGCCATGAGGCCCCTCGGCCTGGTCCCGTTTCTTGGGTTGAGCGTTTCAACATTCTGGTCCTCGAGGTTCATATCGCTTCAAGTTATCCAGGTAGATGAGAGGCCAATGGCATTCTTCAGTGATCGAGAAAGATGGTGACGGGTTGACAGAAACACGCGGCGCGGAGGCACCTTCAGCTGTCTCACGTCGGCAGAGCACTTCATTAGCCGTGGCGATGATACGGCATGGCTCCCGGACGACTACCGTAAAATGGGTTGTACTCTGATACTCAAGTCAGTTATCGACCAAAATAATAGCCGCGTCCCGCCGGCGACGTTGCTGAGTTGGGCAAGCTCATTGCCAAACGCCAAGTGGGTAGCTGCCTCGTCATAAATGTTTTTCATGTCCTGGAATGGTTAGGGTGGGCACCGCCTTTGTTGACATGTCGCACAACACTCGAATGGCTAATATCACAACAATAACAAGACGCAGAGGAAGGTATGGCATGGGCGGTTGATCAGAAGGGTGTCCTCAACTTCAACCGTGTTACTCCTCTCAACGGGCGTATTGACGGAAGGATTCGCTTTCGTGCGTCCTTTGGTCAGAGGGATGCCGTGGTACTTAAACATGCGAAATTGATTAATTGGCTCAAAGATGAGAAAGATAGTAACGATAACGATGACTGCCCATTTTATAGACTGCCAGCTCCATAAAACAAGGTACGCAAGGCCAGTTGCAGTCATAGAGGATATGATACATCTGCCCCTCCTAGAGAACGGATCCTGTTTGATCTCTTGCCTTGATCTAAAATGAAGGTACCGCTAAGAATAGGGGCTCCCCACCAGCACCAAGTCTTACGCGTAATGGAGGTAAGCGATCGTGTCCGCTTCGTCGGGTTTTAGTTCCTTCAACCCGCAGATCTGATCGGGTTTATTTGATAAGCTGCTTTGACCAAGGCTTGAGAAGTTTTGCCTAGGCTGGGCTTAGGGCCGAGGCTTGAAATTCGAGTTGTGCATGCCTGGACTCAGCGTGAGCCCAGAAAAGAACATAGGCACCACTGGTGATTTATTCTAATAGATTCTTGCATGTCTTCTCAACTTATTGCCCTTGGCTCCTCATTCCACTCATACTCACACTCACTCTCCCACATACACACAAAGACGCACACAGGCCCACCCCAAGGACTCTCCTCTCTTCGCATCCGCCCTAATAACTATACCAAGCAGCATCATGGCTGCTTATGCCCTTCATTGACGGACTCTCCTTCTCGCTATCCTTCTTTTCGTGATTTCCTTTCCACGTCTACCGTTACTCGTTTGACCGTCCGTACCACAGTAAACTGCACCATCCATTGATTGGCTTACCTGACGGGTGCGTAACTGGCATGGCATTAACTCTATCAACCGGTTTGGTGGCTTTCGCCGTCCTGAACCTCATTGGGTCCGTTGTCGCGGACTCAGCCGACATCCAACTTTGTGGACAATCAGACTGGTGGAACTCGACCGAAGTCCCCTATTCATGTGTGTTACTCCCTGTCACACATTCAACCATTTCACCGTCCCAGAGCTATGCCGTCCCACTCACCTCATGCCAATTCCGTTGATGCCCCGCCATCTTGATGCTTTGCATTCATTTGCTAACATCCGCTTCCAGTCAACAACAATGCCTGGGGCAACGACAGCTCCGGCTACCAATGCCTTTCTGTTCATGATGGCGGCAGGAGTTTTAGCGTCAACTATAAATGGACGGGGGAGCCATCTCTTGTTAAAGGATACCCCTACATGAAAGCTCATCCAACCAGACTACCGGTGCAGTTATGGAATGTTTCGCAGTTGCAGATCACCGGCAACTGGCAAACTTTTGTGGCTGGCAAGGAGAATGCCAGTCCCGAAGAGCAGGCCCGGGCATTTGACGACATCGGTCTTCTTGCCAACGTCGCTGTCGATATGTTCCTCGCTGACAACCCGGACAATTCTACCAAGGTCGGCGCCCCAATCGAAATAATGATCTGGCCATGGTGGACGCCGACCATCAAGCCGCTAGGTTGGGCCGAATCCACGCCGGACAAGGATACCGTCGTCATCGACGGCACTCCTTTTTCCTTGTACCATGGCTGGAACGATGGTGGCCAGCACGTCTTTTCCTGGCTGTCCAGCAAGAACCTCACTAGGACAGACGCTGACTATGGCCCTCTACTAAAGTACATCTGGAAAACGGGAATGCTGTCTGGTGCGCTCTGGCTGGGACAACTGGAGCTAGGCACTGAGATTAAGCATGCTGCCGCCGACACACACTTCGAAGCTAGCAACTATACTTTGAAAATAGTAAGACAAGGCGACCCAGACGAGAAAATCACCACCACTTCGACTTCGTCTACGAGTAGTAGCGTAATGACAACAACACCAATTCTGACGACGGCTAGCGCCGAGGCTGCCACCACTGTTACAGCTGCCCCTACAAGCACAAGCACAAACGCTGCGGTTGCTTCAATTACAACAGAGTATACTACAGTCTTACTCTTAGCTATAGTTACAGTTACTACTTTAGTAGTATAATAGAATTCTTAAAAATAAAAGGGAAATTAGTAGTATAAATTTCTAGCTTAGAATATATAAGGGGTGCGCTACAGGGGCTTAACCAGGAAAAATATAGGCAATAATAGGTGTATATTGGTATGTAGACTTTAACTTGTCCGATCCCCTTTTCCTGTGAGGATTTCCCTAGCTTATAGTTAGGCCTGCCTAACGTCTAGCCGCTAACCAGTTAGTAACAGCTAGACGACTCTGNTTATAATT
>MPGH01000047.1:4728-18279 GCA_001937105.1 Colletotrichum chlorophyti | reverse complement strand
AAAAGGATTAGCTAATAAGCTTACTAAGTCTACCTTTTATAATAATATTATTTAATATATAACGTCTTCTCTATAAGTCTATTAGAACTATAGAAGAATAGATAAAGTAATAACAAAAGTTCTATAATACTTCTAGAGCTAGAAGAGGACCTAAAAGAATAGGAAGTTAAGGAGATTATTAATAGCTAAGGATCGGCAAAAGATCGTAAATACCTAGTTAAGTAAAAGGGCTAGTTAGTTAAATATAACACCTAAGAACTACTAAGAAACCTAAAAAACGCTATAAAGGAAGTCTAAAGATATAAGAAACTTATAAGGAAAGTATATAAGAAATAAGATAACTTACTAAAGGTAACGTATTACTAAAAGAACTAACAAACAAAAGTAAAAACTGTTAAGGTACGCTAGCTAAAGACTAAAATATAAATAAGGAAAACACAATAGAATCATTCGTCCTTATTATCAAAATTAAGTAACTATACATTATACTTAGCTATAACATTACCAGCTCGTTACTAAACACTCTTATATACCTTATAAATCTAAGCGTTAGTAGGAGATAAGGGGCGTACTTAGTAGTAATAGTTCTATAACGTTTTAGTAAGGCAATTAAGGCGTATATACTAACAGATTTAGCGCACCCTAACCTTATTCTCTTTAAGCTAATTAGAGAAGTCTAAAAGAAACTTTAGATTACTAGAAGTAAGTAGGCATAAGGCCCTAAAGTTATATTAAACCTAATCCTTAAGATATAAGAACTAGTTAGTAAGAGCTTAGTAACAGCTTAGAGAGAGGAGTCTGTTAGAACCTACCTAACTATTATCCTTATTGTCTTCTTTATCCTTATTACTAATATCCTCCTACTTACTGACTCCTATATATATATCTAGAGGCGGGGGAGATAGTAAAGCAGTAGAACTAGGACTTAAGGAAGACTTATATAAACTAATAATTATTAGTAACGCTTCGCCCCTACTGCTACTAGCTAGCTCGTCTTTAGACTACTTAGCCCCACTATAAGCAGAATAAGTTATAGCAGCATAAGAACTCTTTATAGGAGGTATAGTAATAGACTGCTTCTTCCCTTAGGGCTAAAAGATGCTGTAGTGCTAGAAGTAGTAGTAAACGTAACGCAATAAGTACCACCAGTAGAGGCTAGAGTCTTTACACACTTAGGAGCTGTATAATTAGGTAAGGGAGACTCTAAGGAGGACAAGGTATTATAATAACGTTTTAATAATAAGTTACTAACAGATTAAGAGCGTAAAGATATAATGGGAGCAGTAGCTATAGAGCTATAAGTATAAAACACTAAGGACTGCTTTGTACTATACGTATTAGAGGTAATAATAGAGTAACGTTTTATAGGAGTATAAAGAGGAGCTGTATTATAACTATATAAGGTTGTAATAATGGGTTCCTTAGCCTTATTATTATTAATAACGTTCTCTTTAGTATCCTCTATAGCGTTATTAGTAACGTCTTTATTCTTACTAACAGCTAGTAAAGTAGTAACAGCTTTATAACCCCTTAACGCCTTATAGAACATTCTATAACTAGTTAAAAGAGAGAGAGGTATAGACTTAGCTATAGCATAACCACTATAGTTTTACTAACGCTTTACTAAAGTAGTGGTTTCCTTCCTATAACTAATAGGAGTACTACTAGCTATAGTAATAGTATAAGTTAGAACGGGGTTATCTTAATATATAGGTAAGTCCTTATAAAAGGCAGGCTACTTAGGGAATTTATTAAGGTTATACTTATTTTTATCTTAACAGACAGTTATCTAAGGATTGTTAACTAAAGCTTATATAGTAGATTATAGAGCCTATATATAGCTATTATTATAAACATACGTAAGCTAAAGCTAGTTTAGACGTTGGTTTATATAGCAGGGATCAGTCATCTATCTAGACTAATAAAACAATTAGTAAATACTTACTAATAACATAATAACACTTACCTAGATTTATATAAAGAGTATAAGATACTCCTAATTAACAGCTAACTCCTATATAAGAATCTAGTTAATATTAGTAGTACTTACGCCTAGTAAAGGATCTTTAATGTATTAGCAAACAGACTCCTAGGTACTAATAATATCCTAGAGGATATTAAGCATTTACTATTACTTATAACTGTCTAATTAACTAGAAGACTTAAAACTACAGAAGGAATAGAATGTATTCTAAGTTGCCTAAGCAGCACCCTAAAGCTCCTCTAGGACCTAAAGGAAAATAAATTAGTATAAGCAAATAAGTTAGCAAAAGATTAACAACATACTACTAAACACTTCTTCTTATTAACTAAACACACTAAACACTTCTTAATATACTTAGTAGTATAATAAGTTAACTACATTACATCCCAATATAGGAGATATAGGTAATTAATATAGGGAGCTGTATTTAGCTTAGTAAAACCCTCCTTAGGCTGGTAGCAAAACTAAATAACACCCTAAACGTAANAGAATAATACTTATTATTAATAACGGNAAATAAAGATATAAAAGAAGATAGGTAAAGGATTAATAAAAAAGAAGAATGTAAAAGTATAATAAAAAAATTAATAAGGGCTTAGTGTATATAAAGAAGGAGGGGAAGATAATAGAGGAATAATCTTATAAGTAGGAAAAGATAAGGGAGTTAAGGAATATTTATATATATNCACCTAGCTAACAGCACTTTACCTTACCTTTATTATTAACTTAGTAATAGCTTTATATAAATAATATAACAACACAGTAACACAAAGACAACACTATAACAAAGTTATACAACAAAGGCTAAGAATAAGGCCTTCTTAATTATTATAAAGCTGCAAATATAGATAGCATTATTAAAAGATAACAGCTAGAATTAAATAACAAAAGGTCTATAACAATACGCTAATACAGCTTTTATAACATTGCAGATACTAGACGTAGTCGTTAAGCAGCCCTATAGCGGCAATAGGTCATATAAGCCTTAGGGACTGAGGCTTACTGGTAGGGAGGCAATTATAAAGGGGCCGACTAGATTCACCTAGCTGTCACTAACCGGTCGACAGCTGGACGTTAGGCAGGCCTAACTATAGGCTAGGAAAATCCTTACAGAAAAGGGGATCGGACAAGTTAAAGTTTACATACCACAATATACCTATTATTACCTATATCTTTCCTGGTTAAGCGCCTATAGCGCACCCCTTACAATAAACTATTTAAAGTAAAAACTAATACCTTAAACTATATAATTAATAAATAATTAAGATAATAAAATAAAGAAGGATATTTATACCTTTATACTTTTTATTTTAGAAAACTAAGTAAACTAAAGCTTAACTACTAAAGTTATAATAAAGAACTTATAATAATTATTAAATTATTTAAAGAATAGAGACTATAACTATTTAAAACTAAATATAAAGTTAAGGTTTATATAAATTATAAAAACCTTATTTATTTTACTATATTTAAGGATCTAAATAAATAATAAATTAAATAGTCTAAATTCCTATTAGAATTTAATTTTAAGATTATTTATAAAAAAGGATTTAAAAATAAAAGAGCTAATGCTTTAAATAAAAGACTAAACTATAAGGTCTAAGTACTTAAAAAAACGTAGGTTATCCTTAAGTAAGATAAGTAAAGTAACCTTATACCTATAGTAAAACTTCTTATAGTTACTAAATAAGCTAAGGTTAAGAACGGTTATATAATATATAAAATAATTAAAGAAATTTAAAATATATTAATATATAGTTACTAAAGCGTTACTAAGACTTAAAAACGTATTTAATAATATTATAATAAAATAGCTATATATTAAGAAATAGCTAAACCTATTAGAGATTATAAACTTTATAAAAAAATAAAAACAGCCTATATAAGCTATATAAAGAAATTTAACTTCTCTTAATACTAAAAGTAGTATAGTATTTAATTTTATTAGATTTTATTATTAAACTCCTAAAGTTATAAAAACTACTTACTAAAGTTTAGTATAATAGTATATTTATAACTATAAACTAACTTATTAAATATACTTATTTTATTCCTTATTTAGAATTAAGTATAATAAAAGACCTTAATTATATCTTCTTTTAAACTATTATTAACTAATATAGTTTAATAAAGGGGATTATATTATATAAAAATAAGCTATTTATATTTAAGTTTTAAAGATTATTAATCTTATAGCTAAGTATAAACTATAAACTATTAACTACTTTTTACTTATAAATAAATAAATAAATAAAATAAATTAACTAAATCCTTAAATAAGATCTATAATATTATATTAACTATTAATAACATAACTAAGTTAAGTTATTACTTATTACTTAGTTTACTTATAATAATATAGTAAGAGAAAGTATAAAATAATTACCTTTTTACCTTAATTATAAATTTAATCCTATAATATATAAAGAACCTTAATAAGGCCCTATAGTACTTAAGGTAATAACTAATATAAACTAAATTAAAGAACTTTAAGATAACCTATAAAAAGACCTTAAATTTATTAAATAATAAATAATTAAATATACTAATAGATTAAAAATTAAGGGACTAACCTTTAAAGAGGGAGATAGTACCTATCTCTTTAAATATAATATTAAAATAAAATAACTAAATAATAAATTAAATTATAAAAAACTTAGACATTTTAAAATTATTTAAAAATTTTTAAACGTTAACTATAAGCTTTTATTATTAAATATAATAAAATATTACTTAGTCTTTTATATTTTATTTCTTAAATTAGTATTAAAAGGATTATATACTAAAGACTATATTATTACTAATAATAATAACCTAAAATATAAAGTTAAATAAATTATTAACTACTAATAAAATAATAATTAAATAAAGTATTTTATTAAATAGAAAGGATATAGAGATAAAGATAATATATAAGAACTAGCTATAAACCTTTAGTACTATTAATAGCTACTCTAAATGTATTTAAGCTAATAATAGTAAGAACTAAAGGCCTTAGATTAATAAGCTTATTATTAAGGCTAAAAGCACTTTAATCCGCCTTATTATCTACCCCTATTAATTAAAGATTACTTACTATTTACTTCTTATAAGTATCTAAAGCCTTTACTACCCTATCTTTATTATTTAATTCTTATATTCTATAAAGAAACGTTTCCTTCTAACGATCTTTTACTATCTTCTTAATCTTATAAATTTATAATAAATAACTGATTATAGTTACTAACTAAAATTAAAGCTCTATAAGCTTATTATAAATCTTAAAAAGCTCCTTATTAGCTTTTTCTTCCTTTTGATCTTACTCTTACTCCTAAACGTTAAGACGCTTTGTTAAATGAAGTTAGTATAAATACTAAAAAATGATATTATAAAGGAAAGTACTTATAAGTAAATATAACTAATATACCGTTATACTACTTCTTAATTACTATATATATATAACATTAAAAGAACCTTTACTAAATTAGTATACTACCTTTACCTAAAAGTAATAAGTATAAAGTATATTAATATCTATACTATAAAAGTTAATATAAAATAAATAGTATTAACGTTTATAGTCCTTAACTAAGGTATACTAAGACTTAGACTTTTAAATATAACCTAATATAGTATTAATATTACAATAAATAAAGAAGTAAGTTTAACGACCCTCTAACCTAAAGACATACTACCTACTTATATTAGTCTAAAGGACTAAACCTTTTAAGGGGAAACCTAATATTATAACCTATAAAATACAATAAGACTAAGAACGCCCTATAGACGCCTAATAGCTAAAAACTATAGTATATATATATATAAGGTATAAGAATAATAAGGTCTTATTTAGAACAGAAGAACTATAGATAAGTTATATAATAATAAAAAGGACTAATACTTAATAAGTAGTCCTTAGTTAGGACTAATAATACTAAATGCGGTCCTCTCTAAGGACTAATAGAACTATAGCGGTCCTAAATAGTTAATTAAGAAGGACTATAGGATTAGAACTTATATATAAAATAAGCTCGACCTTATTAAAGCTTATACTTTTATAGCTCTTTAGTAATTAACTTTATAATATTCCTTTTAGTACCTTATAATAAGCTTTATAATTTATCTTAAGATATCTTTTAACTAACTCTCTATAAACTAATTAACCTTATATTTACCTACCTTATTAACTTATATAACTAATTACTATATAAACCTAAATATCTTAATTATACNAGATTTAGTTAGTATTAAACCTTAGCTTTTATTAGTAGACCCCTTACTATTAAAAGGCTAGCTATAATAATAATCCTCTTAACTTTATACTTTAGTTTATTATTATTAATAATAATATAATCTTTAGTATATAATTCTTTTAGTATTAGTTTAAAAAGTAAAATATAAAAATTAAATAATACTTTATTATATTTAGTAATAAAAGTTTATAGTTAATATTTAAATTTTTTTAAAATAATTTTAAAAGGTTTAAGTTTTTATAGTTTAATTTATTACTTAGTTATTTAGTTTTAAAATATAATTTAAAATAATAAGTACTATCCCCTTCTTTAAAGGTTAGTCCCTTAATTTTTATCTTATTAGTATATTTCTTTATCTGTTCCTTAATAAATTTAATATCTTATTATAGATTTCTTTAGAGTTCTTTAATCCATTTTATATTAATTATTACTTTAAGTACTATAAAGCTTTATTAAGGTTCTTATATACTATAAAATTAAAGCTATAGTTATAATAAAAAGGTAATTATTTATACTTTCTTTTATTATACTATTATAAATAAACTAAATAGTTAGTACTAATTTAACTTAGTTATCTTATTAATAGTTAATATAGTATTATTAATATTATTTAAGTATTTAGTTAATTTATTTTATTTATTTATAAATAAAAGGTAGTTAATAGTTTATAATTTACTTTAAGTTATAAAATTAATAATTTTTAAAATTTAAATATAAATAACTTATCTCTATTTAATATAATTTCTTTTAATAAACTATATTAACTAATAATAGTTCTAAAAAAAATAAAATAAAGTCTTTTACTATACTTTATTTTAAGTAAGGAATAAAATAAGTATAATTAATAAGTTAGTTTATAATAACTAATATATTATTATACTAAACTTTACTAAGTAGTTCTTATAACTTTAAGAGTTTAATAATAAAGTTTAGTAAAATTAAATACTATATTAGTTTTAATATTAAGAGAGGTTAGATTTCTTTATATAGCTTATATAGACTATTTTTATTATTTTTATAAAGTTTATAATTCTAAATTACTATAACTACTTCTTTATATATAGCTATTTTATTATAATATTATTAAATATATTTCTAAGTTTTAATAACGCTTTAGTAACTATATATTAGTATACTATAAATTTCCTTAATTATTTTATACGTTATCCTACTATTTATAGTCCTAACTTATATAATAACTATAAAGGGTTTTATAATAAATATAAGGTTTCTTTTTTTATTTTAACTAAAAATAACTTATATTTCTTTAGGTACTTAGACTTTATAGTCCGGTCTTTTACTTAAAGCGTTAGCTTTTTTATTTTTTAATCCCTTTTAGTAAATAATCTTAAAGTTAAATTCTAAAAGAAATTTAAACTATTTAACTTATTATTTATATAGATCTTTAAATATTATAAAGTAAATAAGGTTCTTATAGTTAGTATAGACCTTAAGTTTATATTTAGTTCTATATAGTTATAATCTTTATTTTTTAAAAACTTTAATAATTACTATAAGCTCTTTATTATAAATCTAATAGTTAAACTTAGGTTTATTAAACTTTCTTAAGTAAAAGAAATAAGGGTATAAACGTCTTTATTTATTTATTATCTTAATTCTATACTAATTATATACTTTAAGGTATTAGTTTTAAGTTTAAAGGGTTTATTAATATCTAAAATAGTAGTAATTAGTTCTAAAGTTGCTTAATCCTTAATATCTTAAAAGGCTTTTTTTTTCTTTATTTAAAAGGTTAGTCCTTTTTAATAAGGTTTATAAGTAATAAGACCTAACTTAAGTATCCTTTAGGGAATTATCTATAGAAGTTTATTAACCTTAAAAAGGATAGTACTTTTCTTACTATAATAAGTTAAAGCTAATCTTAAATTACTTTAACCTTTTTTATTTATATTTTAAGTTCTTTTAATATAATAGTTAATTTTTAAAAATTAACTCCTTATCTATAAAGGTTACTTTTCTTAAGTTTAATAAGTAGTTTAGCTTCTTAAAGCTTTTATAAAACCTAATAAATATACTCTTTATAGGTTTTAAGATCTTTTAAAATAATAAATATATTATTAAAATAAATAATAATAAAGATATTTAGATACTCTTATAGAATATAATTAATTATTATTTAAAAGGTAGTAAGAGTATTAATAAGTCTAAAGGGTATTATAAGATATTTAAAATATCCTTAGTAAGTATAAAAGGCTACTTTTTATTTTTTACCTTCTTTTATTTTACTTAGGTTATAAGCTCCTTTAAGATCTAAAGCTATAAACTATTCTACTTTATATAGTTAGTCTTAAAGTTTAGAAATTAAGGATAATAAATAATAGCTTTTAATTATAATATTATTAAGCTATTTATAGTTTATATAAAGTTATAGCTTACTATTTTCTTAGGTATAAATAAAATAAAATATCTTATTAAAGAGGTAAATAGATATTATAACCTTTCTTAAGGTTTTTATTAAGGTATTTATTTAATACCTTCATTTTAGTTTACTTAAGATTATAAATTATATAAAATTCCAAGTATACTCTTTCTTTAAGTAGTATTTTATAATTATAGTTACTATATTTTAAAAATTTAGTTTTTAGTTTTAATATAAAGAGTTTCTTATAAACTTTATATTCTTTTCAAATAAAAAGAATTAAATCCTTTTAGTTTATATTATATTAAATATTTATAAGTATTAACGTTTAGTTACTAATATCCTTAACCTAAAGGTATATAAGGTTTTAATATATTCTTTAAGTTAGTAAGAATTTATTTAAGGCTTAGCTTTAATAAAGCTACTTAGTAACTTAATTTATCTTATTAAAAGAGGTTAGTTTTTTAATTTATTTATAGATTATTCTTTTTTAACTATAGAATTCTAAGGATAACGTTTTATTTTTTATTTTTATTATATTAAGGGTAATACTTTTTTAATATTTATAATATTCTAAATAAAGTTATTTAGTTTCTTTATTAACTATACCTTTATNCTTCTCTTTTAATAGTCCTTAACTAATAAGGTCTAATCTTTTAATTCTATAGGATTTCTTTATAGTTTATTATTCTAAGTAAAATAAAATTTCCTTAAGCCCTATAGTTAATAAGGGCTTTTATTTAGTATCTATTTACTATTATATCTAAGTAAAGGTACTCTTTATTAAGGTTTACTATTACTAAGTATAAGACTTTATTTAAGTTACCTCCTACTATCCTAAAGTAGTTAGTAAATTTAGTTTTTTAACTATTAGGTTTTATACTTAAAAGATAATCCTTTATAGATTATAAATAGTTATCTTTAAGTTCCTCTTATAAAGCTATTAAAGCTTAGTAGAGGTCTTTAGTTAATACTTTCCTATTAGTATTACTAAGATCTTACCTTTTATTTATAATAGATATGCTATATATCTATTTAATAGTTTTAGTAGTTCTTAATATATTTATTTTAATACTTTATTAAGTACTTAAGATCTAGGTAGAAATTAATAAAGCTAAAGTTATTTAGTTTATTTATAATTTAATTCTTAATTAACTAAAGTTTATATATATATAAGATAGGCTATTAATTAAATCTTTATAAAGAGAAGGTATTCTTAAGTTTTTCTCTTAAGTACTTAGTATAAGAGTTATAATTATATTATACCTAAAATACTTTACTATAATTACTATATATAAGTAGTAATTCTAAGTATTCTTTTAATAAAAAGATATTATTATTATAGTTTATAATAAGCTTATTAAAACTATTATAAGTTTCTTATAGAACTAAAGATAGTAATTATTTTTTAAAATAGATATACTTCTTTATTAGTCTATCTAAAAGGTCTTATTTAGTAAGTATTAAGTAAACTAATACTATAGCTTAAACGTTATAAGTAGTAATAAGTCGTTCCTTAAGGTTAGTATTTTTTTTTAAAAATCTAAAGCTTTATAGGGGTTCTTTTTTATTAGAGGATAAAGTATATTTAAAAGTATTATTATTATATTATAAGTAGTATTTAAGTAGTAATAAAGGTACTTATTATTATATTTTATTTAATTATTCTTAACCTCTTTACTAAAAGTATAAATATAGTAGTTAATTTCTCTTTCTCTCTAAACTTAGTCTTTAAGTTCTTAGTTAATATACTAAATTAACTTAGGATTTCCTTAAGCGTACCTTCAAGTTCAGATTTACTTCTATAGTACTTAAATAGTAAGGTTCTAAGATATATTTAATATATTAATTTTATATTAATAAGCTACTATAAAAGTATACTTAAGTTATTAAAGTTTTAACTTATTATTTTATTCTTAATATTTATTATCTTAGGTTAATAGTTTAAATTTTAGTTTATTCTACTTAACATCTTATCTTTAGGCCAATATAAGGGTTTCAAGTTATTAAGGGTACTATCCTATTTATTCTTTATTATCCTTCTAGATTAAGTAGTTATTATTAAAGTAGCTAGTCTATAAGAGTACCTTATATCGTACTCCCTTATATACTATACTAACCTACTTCTTTTTAAGTACTAATCTAAACTTCTTAGGTTATTAGTATTTATATACTATATATCCTTACTTACTATAGTTATAATATTTAAAGTTTTAGTTTCTATCTTATAGGCCTTTCTAAGCTATACTAAGATCTATAGGGCCGCTATAGTATCTATAAGCTTTACTGTTTTATTTAAAAGTATAGTATTAAACCTAGTACTAATACTTCTTTTTAGTATTAGCCTTAGGTTTATATCCTTAATCAGACTATTCTTTATACTCTATATATCTCTAATATAAGCAGTTATTAATCCTAATATCTATATTAATATAGTTATAGAGTTTATTAAGTTAATTAGTTTAAGCTAACTTATTTTTAACCTCTTCCTTTAGGCCTTAATAGAATTTAGCTATTAGGGCTATATCTCTTTAGTTTATTTAAAATAAAATTTACTTAAATTTAGTAGTATACTTATTAATAGATCTTTTTATATAAAGGAGGTAAGTTTCTATTTAATGACTTATTTTTTATTTAGGTTAATAAATACTTCCTTAAGATATTCTTTAAACTTTTCATAGTTACTAAAGATTCTTTTAGTTTAAATATCTTAAGCCTTTTCTTTATTCTTAAGGTAGTCTATTATTATAGGTTCTAACTAAGTTAAAGCACCTAGATTTAGATCACCCCCCTATTTAGATTACTTTTTTCTAACCCAATTTCAGACTATAGAAGCGACTTTAATTCACTACAAAATATAATTTATACTAGTCTATAACTAAAAATTTATACTAGAAGGAATTAAATTTAATCTCTTACTCCCTAGTTGTTTTTCCTACTTAAAAACTGATTTATTTAGCCTGTTCTTATAACCTATAGATAGCCTTAATATATATAAACCTCTTATTTAGCCCTATAGCTATAGTCTTCCTTTAGAGCAGCTAATAGATCTCTATTTGACTTTTAAATTACTTTATATATAATTTATAATTAGTAATTACTATATTCTTACTATTTAGGCTCTTTCTAACCTTATAAAAGAGGAGCTAGCCTTACTAACTATTAGTCCTAAGCTAAAGGAACTAAATAAAGTTCCCCCTTTTAATATCTCTTAATCTTTTAGGAGTAAAAGGTATATATAAAGTAGGTAAAGTCTAATATACTAAGGTAACTAATAGATCCTAAACTAGTTTTTTTTATTATAAGGAATTATATACTCTAAAGTACCTTTTATTAGTTAAGTAGCTATATATTAGTTACCCTTTAGCTTACCTATATATTACTAAATATTAAGGCATCTTAATGTACCTTACTATAGTAATAAAGGAAATTCTACTTACTTAATAATAAGAGATCTATTAAGGTAAATAGGATACTAATTCTCTTATAGTAAGCTACTTTAAAATAACTAAATACTAATACGTTAAGAGGTTATATAATATAAAAAGAATAAGTTAGTAGGTATACTATATAAATATCTTAGTAGAAGCATTCTTATATAAAATTATTAGTACTACAACTTCTATAGCTATTAACTATTAAGAGCCTCTTAGTCTTCTATTATAGGTTCTTTAGCCTTATCTAAGGGTTAAAGATATCTCTTAGCTATAAAACTACTATAGTATTATCTATCTACTTATTTTTAGTTACTATAAAGGCTTAGGTCTTATAAGCTAAGAGTTCTTAAGGAAACTACTATTACTATACTATCTTACCTTTAAATATTATTAAAGGTTAGATTACTTAGCTTATAGCTAAGATATACTTAATAATCATTATTTATTACCTTAATCTAAGCGTCTATATATATATTAAGTACTTCCTTCTACTAAAACCTAATACTAAGCTATTAAGGCCCTAGCCCTCTATTATTCCTTTTTATTTATATTCTATATATTTCATAGTAATATTTCCTTAACAATAGGGCTTTTATAGAGGTTAAAATACTAGCCTAGCTTTTTAGCTATTTCTACCTTTACTTATAGGCTTTTAATCCTCTTACCCTTTAGGGTTTTTAGCTATAGATTCTACTTAAGAAACCTAGCTATTTAATATTAACTAAGTAGTATAGTATTACTACTAATAGTAAGGATCCGTTAGGTAAATTCCCTAATCTTAGCGTATATAAGCGTAAGGCTAAGACTACCTTATACTATAGCCTAAGTAACTAGATAGGATTCTTAGGTAGTAGAGAGCCTCTAGAGGTACTTAGTAGACTTCTACTTTAGTAAAGCACCTTTTAATTAGAGATTTATTGTTATATAGGGTATTCCCTAGGTCTAATACGCCTTTCTTAAAGATATACCGCCCTATACGTCCTTAGCTACCTATACAATATTAATTTTAGTATATTTAGCTATAGCGATTATTATAATATTTTTAAAAGAATTATTTTTTTATATTATAGTAAAAAAGTAATAGGATAATATAGTTAGAATTAAGATATCTACTAGGGAAAAATGTAATCTAAATAAGGGGGTGATTTAAATCTAGGTGCTTTAACTTATATAAAGGCGTCTTCTTTTAAAAAAGAAATAGCTTAGTAAACCTTATTAGCGCTATTAAAGAATAATAGAGTGTAGAACCTAAGGTAGACTTAAGTCCTTATAAGGAACTTTTAAATTATTTTTAAAGTACTATTAAAAGTGTTTAGTTAAGGGTACTTTACTTTAAGACCTTAGCTTACTATAAGCTAAGCATTCTTATTCTAAAGCTAAGTTATTATATTATAAAGTTATTTAAGTTATAGTAGTAGAGCTATTTATACTTAACCTAACTAATAAGGGTTTAGGGGTATAAGGTCTATAATTACTTAAGGATAATATAATTTCTAGTTATTAGTTAGTAACGTCTAA